>CM030044.1:76870762-77047132 GCA_017639485.1 Pluvialis apricaria
GATGTCTTTTATCTTGCTGCAGACAGCTTAAGTTGGAGGAGGATGCAAAGCTTGGCTGTTACTGACGATAATTTGGCTTTGTGTGTAACTAAGGCCTAATATATTGTTCAGTTTGAGTCCTAAACAAAACCAGACTTCTAGGATAGATATGCTATCAAATATGTAGATGTGTTTCCTGCCAGTTTATCGTCAGAAATGGGTGGCAACTGCTTCTAAAGGGTTTCTGCTTTCCAGTGTTGGAGAGCATTTTGCAAAACATGAGTGTAGCGGTTGTATCAGTCTCCTTGATTCCGAAATCTGAAATCAGGATACTGCTAACTGCGGGACTGAAAAATGAGGGCAATAACCCTATCCCCAGCCCCTGGGGACTGATTTGGGGTTTGGCTCGTCCGTAATGATTTCACCGAGGCAGGGATGGCAGTCACCTCAGGCCATGCCTCTGTCAAAGAGGGTGGATGGACGAAGGGACCGTTCCTTGTTTCCTTCTGTACCTTCTGGTGCCTGCTTATTCAGTCTGAAGAAAATAAGGAAAGGTGAAGGGATGGAGAGATAGGAGGAAGGAAGACAGGGAGGAAAAGCCAGATGAGAGGGAGGAAGTGTGTTTTCAAGTAAAATAGGAATAATGTGAATAGGAATAAATCTAAATTCTTTACATCAATGCAAAGAGTACTTAGAAATACCAGGATGCATGGCGTATGTGGAGTTCTTTTCTTTGTTTTGGCTTTGTTTGTTTTTGTTAAAGCATTTCACTTGCTGGCAGTTACAAATCAAATTCTCCAAGGAGAACTGTAACAGGAGTAGAACAAGCAGAGAATTAAAACCTTGTCCCAGAGGTATATCGCCTCCATTTCACTCGTCAGGGAATAGCAAGGGGGAATATACTATTCTTGGGCAAAGTTGAGTTGTTTTCTGTTTGCCATGATGCACAACAGCTGAAAGAACTGGTCTTTTTCACTGACTTTTGAGGCAAGGCCATAGGTTTACAAATACCACCCAGAAGAACGTCTCCATTAGTGAAAACTACCTTTGCAGAACAACTTACCCTTTTAGAAAGCGATCCTAGGGTTTATTTGTTTTTATTTTAACAGCCCTCCCTCTGCTTCCTAGAACCGACGTGAATAGGAATCATAAAATATTCATGCTAAATATAGACAGAAGGCACATTCACCAACCCAACTAAAGGTTTACTGAGCTTCTGCTTATTATTGAGAACCTGTGAAGTCCTAAATATTTAAACTGAAAGAGATTAAGGGAAATGTGAAAAAAATTGCTGTTTGATGTACTCAGAAAACCCTGTTGATCCACAGAGAACATGCATAAATTCCTCAAGAGGGAAGTGAGAGAAAAGAGAGGAGAGAGAGAAAAAATATGCTTGTATATTTAATTTTGTATTTTAAATGTTAGAGCTTGTTCAATCTTTCAGGGGTTTTTTGTTGGGTTTTGGTTGGGTTGGGGTTTGTTTTGCTAATTAGAAAGGCTTTTGCCCGTTTAAATTTACAAAATGTTCAAGCTGAAAATTAAAATTACTGTTTTGAAAACAACTACTTCCAGAAGTTTGAGTTCCTTCTGCCTCTGACTTCTTTCCTTTCGTCTGTTCTCTGACAAGCACACACAAAACATGTTCTCTGTCAGCTCTGGACAGTAAAAAGGGTTTTAAAAGTCAAATAGCTTTCTGTTGAAAAGTTCTGTTTTTGAAAAGAATGCTTTTGCAGAGTTAAATTCTTCCTAACTTTAATGGCACTATGCAACTGCAGTATGTTCTCTCCTATTTTACCTGATCTAACTTTAGGTGAGGTTTCCTTGTGGCCCTCAGGAGGACGTTTTCACAGTCTACAGTGTGCAAGCCTACATTTACACATATTCTGTGCTTGTACCTAAAAAGACAAAAAAAGACAGCATGCAGAGAAAATGTAGCTGCCTAAAGTTTGAGGTTGACAACAAGGTGGTTTCTGTCACCTTTTTTCTTCGCTGCCAGTGCAGAAGGCAACGACTGCGAACAGCACTGTTTAGCTCATTACGGCAAGGAATATCAGTGTCTTCAGCCTGAGAATTCTCTTTGGTATAGGCCAGGGAAGGCTATGACAGTGACACACTCGTTTCTGTGAGCCTTTTGTTTCTTTTAGCTTAGAAAACAGCACTTTGTAAACCATATGAAGCTTATCCAAACTGGAGGTGAAACAAAGGCATCTGTTCCCTAAAACTTGTACTGATTTTAAGTAAATCATTTTCCCTTCACACCATAGGTTTGTTGTTCTGTGTGTAAACAAAAGATAATTGTATAAGATTGGGTAATGGGACTTATTTTCCATCTTTTGTTCTACTGCAGTATCATACTAGCAAGTCAAACTGACATCCCGCCCCCCACCTCTCCTCCCAGTTAGACCTTTGTGTTTGTCATCATAACTGAGGACAGCGGGTTTTGTTAGTCAGATGCCATTTTGGTAAATGTGGATGAGAGAATGAAGGCATTTGATTTGTATGGAGATAAACAGCATAATAATCATGTTTCACTCCAGCGGTTTTAAATCAGCTAGGCAGCCTGTTCTTGGCAGCTCATATCCTGAGCCGTCTTCTGCCATGTCTCAAAACAAAATGCCATTTGTGAAAGTGATGTTAAACAGCCATTTTTTCTATGCATGCACCAGCACTGAACTTGCATGTGGGGCCGGTCAAAACAGCTGAGCGCCAACAAAAACGTTTCTGATTGCACTACTGTGCCTGAAAAACAAAAAGCCTTCCCATGTTGCATCCACTGAAGGACAGGCAGAGATCTATTACCGTCCAGAAGAAAATGCAAGCATTTCCAGTTCTTTTTCTCGCCTCCGAGGACCATGCGTGTAACATCTTGTGCTGATGATAAGGTTATACAAAATGGGTTCGCAGAATTATACTTCATGCTTGTCTTAAAGCCTTTACTCCCACAGTCCAGTGGTTAAATAATCCCTGTCTCTCTCTCTTGCTTTTCATTTAAGTCCTATGCGTAATGCTTTCAATAAAAAGCTTTGTGATAGGAAGGTGTGCGTTCCAAGAGCTCAAGAAACAGGAAAAGATGAATCAGAGAGTGTTATATTAAGAATAATAATTTTCAAGTAAGCATATTTCTCATGATTTTAGAATGCCTGTTTGTCAGTTCTTACCGAAGCGTCCTTGAAACTGCATCCAGCTTGCTTTTCCCCATTTCAAAGTTGTTCTACAATATTTTGATTTATGGATAATCATTAGGTTTCGTGACTTAGGAACAAAATCAATAACAGCCACTAAAGCAAAAATTGATGTGGCAAATGCTTTGGGGAAGAGAAGACACTTAAAGACAAAAATTTCTGAGGTGGGAACAAGTTAAAATGTAATGGGAAAAGATAAAAGGTCCTGGGTACTACCAAACCCTATCACACCACTCAGTGAAATACTTTGTGACTCTCAACTCCAGAAGGAATTAAAAGAAGTTAAAAAGGAATAACCATTTCAGACTGATAAGATTATCTTTTTTAATTCATCAGATAATGGGTTGTCTCCTTTTGTTACTCTGTAGGTTTTGTAGGGTACAGGAATACACCTTCTATGCAGAGCCAAGAGTTCATTTTCTAATCTGTTTCTGAACATTTTAGTCCCTGTGCACCAGTTGTTATTAGTCTGGTTGACATGATACTAGCAGTCCAAATTACCTGGTTTTTTAAGTAATTCCCTTTCATAAGTAAAGCTGTTATGTATACTCCTGCCTGCACCTACCCCTTCCCCTGTGTTATAGTGGCCCTCCCACTGCCCCTCTGGGTCCTTTGGTTAGTGGCTTCAGTCTTTACCAAGAAGAGGAAACGATGGTGAGCCATCAGCATCTCACCTCTTGGCTGAAAGGAGAACACTGACGCTGATGGTTTCATTTTGGGCTTGTATGCGGTTATTTTCATTCCCCTTTCTTTATTCGTACTCTAGGTACCTCTAGGTACTCTGTTGGTGCTAGGTTCACAGCTAGTTTGCTCCACACAAAATAGTTTCATGCTAACACTCTGGGTTGCAGAAATATACCAAAAGTATACCAAACTGTAGGTGTGATGTCTTTGACAGGAAGGGGTGGGATTATTCATGATATTTAATGTTAAGGGCCAGATTGCACTGGGGCCATACCCAGGGGAACGTACTCCATGACTGCAAAGTTCCCTGATGGTCAGGCCTCTGCTACCAGGACTGCAGGTACCGATCTCCTCCTGGGGCTGCCAGGTCAAATGCCCCAGCCCTCTACCAGGTAGAGGGGAGTTCAAACAGAGTTGGGCAAAAACTGCATGAGGTTTGGAAGGTTTCCAATGGCTTTTCTCAGTTACTTGAGTAAGAATTGTTAAATATATGCAGTCAGCACTGTGTGGAGCAATTCTGCTGAAAAACGCAATATCCTTTCCCTTGATTTAGGCAGGGGATTAATTAAAAACACATATGCATTTACTCTCCTGCCAGAACTCAAGTTGATCTAACTAGGTCGGCACTAAATTTGACCAGTTCCCTAAGCATCAATCTGAACTGGCATAGCATGTTGAGAGGGACGAGGTTAGTTATTTCTTTGGCCAGGATATCTTGAGATCTTGCTTTTAAACAAAAGCAAAGTTTACCAGATTACGTGGGCACATGCGGATAATGTAGCAGGGAATGCGAGCTTCTCTACAGAAGTGGGAATTGTAAATGTCAGCTCAGCATACCAAGAAAGCAGCCAGACTTACGCAACTCAAGTTACTTTATGGTGTCAACTGGAGATTGACTGTCTAGTGTAAATCCTGGATATTTATACTATAACTGTTTTCTTTAAACACGTAGTGAGGCAGATCCTCACTTTACCATTAACTAAGCATTGGCTGCAGTCTCAAATCCTCTGCATGACAGGGAAGGACAAAGCTTAAATTCATAGGCAAAATTGCTGCATAATCACTTCTCAGGCTTTAGAAATGAATAGTCTCATAGCTCACTATCAAATTAGTAATTTTTCTTTTTCTTTTTCTGAAGAGGAAAAAAACTGAGTGGCTATAAAGAAGGCTATTACTATCCTATTCTGTTTTGAAAGATACTCAAGTGTTCTGGAAATAAATCACAAATTGGTGTTCTCTGATGTAAGTATAAAATCACATAATCATGCCTTTCTCAGTAGTGGGTACAGAAGAAGTGGTTTCAACCTTACAGAAGAGGTCTGTAAAGAATAAGTTTAATGAGCACTGTATAATTTAATATTTGTAGTTGTATTTCAGGAAAAAAAGATATGTCATTCTCATAGAGATATTCCCTAAACATCTAGTTCCTGTAGTATTTTTGAATTACACATTTCATTTGTTTTATAGGACAACTTACGGAAAATTGCTAATATGGAGAAGGAAGCACGGGTTTCTAGCAAAGAATAAGGAAACATGAATTCCGTTCCTGGCTCCGCTATAATTTTCCGGATGACCCTGAGCTATTTTCTTAACAATTGTGTACCCTCAGTTGAACACACTAGCATATCTTTTCCCCTCGTACAGTCTCTGCTTGTCTCACTTGGTAGCAAGCTGCTTGGAGCAGGCCAGTTCTCACTACACACTATGTAGGTCCTATGAAAACGGATATCTGATTTTAACCGTTACCAGATTCATTCAATGAAGAACATCCAAAATAGAAATGGAAGCATCAGAGAGGGGAAGAAATGAGTGGCACGGGCAATGCAGGGAAATGTTATAAAGGGAAATAAAAGGTTCAGTCTTACAGGCTTTGTGGGTGGAGGGGAAAGTAAGCTGAGCTGTGATGTGAAGGCTGAGAGTGGAATAAAGCTGTTGAAATGCATGTAAGCATACAACACTAGACTCCCAAGACAAGAAGAGACCATTTTATTTTTTTCCCTTTTCCTATTTCATTTACTGCTTTGGGAAATGCCCCAGGGAATGCACTCCCAAACTCATACTGCCAAACACAAGCAGGATGAAAAAAATGAAATAAAAAGCAGGCAGCTCCTCATAAATTTGAAGATTATTAGGTTTGTGAAGTTGCAAGAGCAGCACACACCAGTATATTTCCCAGTCTCCAACTATTGTAGGCTTAGGCACAAAATCATTGACATTTTCACAGGGAATAATGTTAATCTGTAAAATTTGCGTGGAAATCACTCAGGGGTAACATTCATTTCATTACTTTATAATCAAATTCCTTCCTGAGGGTAAATTGAGTGCAATTTTTCTTTTATCACTACCTATTCCTTCCCCCTGACCATGCACATGATTACTGCTATGAAAAATCAGAGAGGAAAAAAAAAACCCAACCTTGTGAGATAGTGTATCTTTAAAGGCTACAGACAAGGCTAGAAAGCTTTGTTCCCAAAATGGAAAAAGTTTCTCTGAGTTAAATCATTTCAAGACTTTCTTTCTGTCACTTTCATCTGCTTTTCCATCCTGGCGTGTTTAGTCTGAGTTACCACGTGGGTGTTGCAGTGGCGGGTTCATATCATGTACTGGTACCCTTCTCACCTTCTGCCTTCACCTGACCCAGAGGGGAACGTGTCCTCTGATAACACCTCTCATCCCAAATGCCTCCTCACTCCAAAAGCATCACTAATAATAAACAACAGTCTGATACTACACATAGAAAAATATATATATCTATAATACTATATATAGTCTGACACTATATATATAGTCTGATACTATATATAATAATAATTATATATAATAATGAGAATGAAGATGATATTCAAAATGGCTTTAAAAATCCCTCAGCTGTTACCATGTATGGCTTTTCCAGTGTATCTAAGCCCTCAAATCCTTCCCTCTGGCTTGAACAAAAGGATTTCCTTGTCTACATGCCATCTCCTTACAAACCAGACCAGCAAAAATAAACAGGGCACAGCTTCCACTTGCTGCAGAGAAGAGCATGAAAAGGAAAGGGGGAAAGGTGAAGATTTGCAACAGATCACAACTCCTTCTGCTTTCTGCTACTAAACTCCAGAGAGCTGTCTTCTCTTTTCCTTTTCCCTTCTTCCCTCCCAAATTATTCTTTCCATTCCTGCTACTAAACTCCAGAGAGCTGTCTTCTCTTTTCCTTTTCCCTTCTTCCCTCCCAAATTATTCTTTCCTCTCCTGCTTCCCAGGTCCTGGCTTCTGGATAGGAAGAGTTTTTTTCCCTCCTCTGAAGCACAGTGAACAGTCACAGAGAGAGGAGGAGCGTAAAGTCCTACCACAGTCTTATGGGTAGAAAGATTTCTTAGGTAGCTTCTTGACACATCTTCCTCGTGCATTTAGGATTAAGTGACAGACTGCTTTGGAACTAGGAAATATCCCCCTCCTCCTTCAGTTCAGCCAGGA
The DNA here is from genome assembly GCA_017639485.1 of Pluvialis apricaria. Lineage (NCBI taxonomy): Eukaryota > Metazoa > Chordata > Aves > Charadriiformes > Charadriidae > Pluvialis > Pluvialis apricaria. Next base: position 76,878,061 of record CM030044.1, read on the forward strand.
CTACTGTCTGCTTTTCCTGTCCTGTGCTTCAGAACAGGACAGGACACAGCCCACATACTCAAAAAAGACATCTACTGCTGCAGGGATATTGGCCAAGTGCTCCTCCTATCTGCCTGCTGATTTGTACTTTCTGGTCATTTTCCATGGACCTGATGCTGTGCAGGGCTTTGACAAGTGCTTTGAGGCTTGTGTACTCAGAGGCAGGTTTCCTGCAGCAACTGCTGGATGTTCTGGAAAGGGATCTTCAAGTTAGAGAGGTCTTGGAGGTTGCTCTGACCATGAGCTGGCTGCCTGGCGCTGCAGGTATGGCTTGAACACTGAGGTTGTTTCTGGAAGCCTCCCCATCCCTACACTGTTCCTGTTAATCTATGAATAGAGCGTGGGCTCCAAAAGATGGAGATTAGTTCTCATTAACAAGACCACTAAGGTGTCTTTTGGTTTTTCCAAATTAACCTACAAATATGGAGTGGTTTATAAAGGAATGGATGTTGTCTCTCCCATTTTTCAAGCCCCACTACATTTAGACCCTTGCAGTGCAGACGGGTGAGGTGTTGAACACCATCTGTCCATAGCCTACAGGAGGACTCCTTACATTCCCCAGGCTTGGGGTGGGCCTTTTGCCATACTGCAAAGCTTACACGGGTTCAAGTTGTGCGAGTCTTTCACTGAGGACAGCAACCAAAATGACCAATACAACTATTAAGCGTTTATTCTTAAATGGCAGGAGCGCAGCAGAATGTTTTGTGTTTTAACCTAAGCCTTATGGTGGCTTACTTGGTCTCCTGTATAACAGCTAGTAGGGCTGGAGAAATAATTTTTCCCTTGCAATCTCTGCTTTGTTTCTCCTCTCTTCCTGGCACTCTTCATCTATTGTGCAGTCCTTCTATATCCTCACTAACTGTGCATTTATACAGTGCACAGTTCAGCTAAAACTCGTGGACTTAATTTAATATATGCTTCATTCTCTGGATATTATCATTACACCCTTTCCATGAATAAATAATGCAACAGCTATATTTCTTTCCCTTGGCACTGTAAATTAGCTATTTCTGAATAGACAAGGATCTCAAGAAACAAAGAAACAGAAGTGATACTGTGATTTTGTCTGTCTTGTTACAAAAAATTATCAGTGCCAAGTCAGAAATACCCATCCCGAAAGGAAAAAAAAAAATCTTCATCTCTATACAGCAGAATATAAGCATCCTGGATAAGTTTAAAACTGCCCCCAGTAGCCAGTGAGTTCCCTAGGTGTGGGATGCTGTTTAGATGGCATACACACCTAGATAATCGAGACCAGACTGATCTCTGTGTGAGCCTTGCTTTTGGTTTTACACGACCACAATGGTGGCTCTGTCTAGAAATCATTAAGCAATTTACATGGCTCAGACAATGCTGTTGGCTCTTTGCAGGTATCTCCATTTGCTGAAGTCTGGTGACTTCTGCACTCACTCAGTCTGCTGTAGAACGCATGTCCCACCACTCATGAGAAGCTTTGCAGTCCCCAGTGCCCCTCCTCAACCAGTGACTGGGGAATGCCAAAGGGTGAGAAAGACAGGTTAGAGAAGGCACCTATGGGCCCAAGTATCCACATGGCAGCAAGAATGGAGGGACCAGACTGCCCGCTTTTGGACGTGGGGAGGAGTACATCAGCCATGTGGAGAAAAGCAATCCTCTCTACCGGGAATGGGTGAAGGTCAAGAATGGGAATGAACAGAGAGTGACAGGTGAAGATAAAACAGCTTCCCAAACCAGTGCAAAAGAGGAAGAATCCTGATGAGGCTTCTTTCTGTGCTGCTTCTCTCTGCAGCTGATCAAGACTGAAACCCTCACGCAGACACAAACACACTTTTTCTCAATTTGGTATTTATTTCCCTCCAAATTTTCATGTGCTGGCCAAAGCTGGAAGACAAAATGTAGTGCTTTTCGTCTTCCCCCTCCTAATTTTCTGCATGTCAATGCACCATAAGCACCCCAACAACCGACAAGGCCGTCTCCATGTTTTTTATTGGGTAAGCAACTCAAAATATCCTTTTGAAAAACTGTAGAATGACAATAACTTCACCATTTCCCCCAGATTTTGACTAATGCTTATGGTGACTTCGCTTGCTTAAGTACAAAAGCTGACGACAGCACCTCGCTGTGGCGAAATGCCATGGACTGTGAGGTGACAAAGAATCGAATAAATTTTTCTGAGTATGTTGAGCTACAGGGCAGTCACATATAGCAACATTACCTCAGCTCTTAAGAGCCTGGAATACTCTATTATACCACACTGATCACCCGCCTTGATAAGGCCAGGGTTATTGCTGTGTTGCTACACCCAAATTAAAACTTTTTTTGTCATTTGGCAAAAGAGGAATTCTAATTAAGGCAGAACAAATGTACTAACTGAAAAGCAAATGTCCCTCATATTTTCTCCTTCCTCCAGTCCTGGAACTCTGCACTGAAGCTGGGGATATTTTATGAAGGTTAAACAAAATATTTGGAGCAAAGTCTGCTTTTTATAAACCCTGTCTCTGTCTAACCTTTCACTCTCAATAACATGAAGAAAAATATACAGTACTGAACGTCTGGCGGCAGCTCCCAGCCACTGTGAGACAGTTACGCCGCTGCTAAATCACGTTAGCTGGAAGTTTGCAACAGTGAGATATTCTTGAATGTTTCGCCTCTGTTCCTGCACAGCAACGTTTAGTGTGAGATTTTTGCCTAAACCTCCCGTTGCACAAATCTTTCCCCACTATTTATCATGACCATCCATTTTACAATGATGCTTTTAAAAGCTGTTGATGAACAATCTTTCTGTACTTGCTGTTTTCTCTTAATGGAAACCTTCTGAAACCATTCCAAAGACCTCTTTGGTTTGCCTGCCAGATAAAGCCTCAGCCTGTCTTTGTCCTCCACTCCGTTTCTGTTTTGTTAAATTTAGCTCTGTTTCTTGATTAGGTGCAAGTGACTGAACAAGCTTTTCCAGGACGATGTGCACTCACAAACATGCGCTTGTTGTAAGTTAAAACGAGCTACTGGATGCTTATCATCCCCTTAGTGGGCAAAAAATTTATAAATCAATGAAATGAGGTGAAAACAACTCCAAAGGTAATAAATACAATGAAATCCTTCTCTAAGGCCTGATATGGTGATGGACAAATATTCTTTTTTTTTTTTTTTAAGGTATTTGAAGACTGTGACTGCAGTAAATCCTTTTCAAATAATAGTTTGAAAATAGATAAACATTGCTCAAGTTGGAAAATTGCACTCCAGTTCTGCTTGGACCCAGCAAAGCACTTAAGGTGGTGCTCAACTTTTAGCTGCTGCTGATCAAGGGCACCAATAATGGTTTTCTTTTAGTTTCATGGAGGACAGCTGTACTTGGTCCTTTTTCTTCTTAATATGGAGGAAAAGTGCCTCAAGCACTGGGTTAGATGTCTTTGTTAAACTCCTATATAAATCTAAGTAATAAAATAAATAAGAATAAATTATTTTGGCCAAAGCCTTTCTCTTCTATAACTTAATAATCTGATGAGCCATTCTTTCTTGCTCTCCATTGCTCCATGTGTGCTGTGATGAAACCTATACTTCTTAACTACTCAATAAAAGCAAAATGCTTATATGAAGTCTCCATTAAGATTTATAATGCCCATAGCTATTAATTTCCTAGATTTTCAGTGCTTGGTTTTGACAAAAGCTGGCACTGCATATGTCATGCATATGAAAGTGACAGCTCTGGCTCCACCTGCACCCAGAAGCACAGCTTGAAAAGGGAAGCCAGGGCCCATTCCCCTTCAGCCCACAGAAGAAAGTTTTCACGCTAAGAATCCTGCTAGATCCTGAAATCAAGGGACTGCTTATGCTTACCAACTCACTGTTCTGCCATATGCTGTCCCCCAGTGGAAGTCAGTGAAGCCTGCTCAGCTACCAGGACCTTGGACACCATCAGACTAAGTCTTCTTATGGTCTAAAGACCAATGGATCTGTCACCTAAGGCAAACTCTTCTGAGGGTCTCCCCCTTGCCTCCTCCTCATCACAGTCCAGGAAATGTTCCTCTACAGCCAGGGATTGTCCTGTGATGCTGAGAGGTCTGGGCCACATCCCATTCACAATTGGACCCAATGACCTTAAGTGTCTTTTCCAACCTAAACGATTCTATGATTCTGTGACTCTATGATTAGTACTGCCAACATCCTCAACCACTCTCACTTGTCACTTATCTCCTTAGATACATATTTCTCACTCATTTTTAAATTTTTAGAAACGTTCAGGTCAGTGATTAAAGAAATATATTATATGCATGTTTGTATTTTGATCAAACGTTTCTTTTGTAATTAGCAGATAACTTTCAGGTTTTCTACGTATGCATGCTTAAAAGCAATTTAAGTGAACAAAAATAGCTAAACTAGTATAATGATAAGAAGAATCTGGTTATCAGTTTGCTTTTCACTGGGCAAAGAAAAAAAAAATCCTCCAGACTTAAATTTTCTAAGACAAGACAAAGGTGTTTAGATGTGATTCAGTAGTAGTGGATAGACTACATACATTCTAGAAAAAACACAATGTACCAACACATGCTTAAAGTGCTTGTGGCAAAGAAATTGTTGCTGTCCAGATTCACCATCAACAGATACTAAGCGCAGTAATTATTGCTTGGTAGTGCTGAAAGCAGGCAGTTTATTCCAGCTGGCCCCAAAGCACCATTCATTCACCCGGTTTTAAGAGAGGGTTCACTGGTATCCATCAGGATGAAGAAGACCTTTGTGTTCAGTTTTGGGCCTCTCACCACAAGAAGGACACTGAGGCACTGGAGTGTGTCCAGAGAAGGGCAATGAAGCTGGTGAGGGGTCTGGAGCACACGTCTTATGAGGAGCGGCTGAGGGAACTGGGATTGTTTATCCTGGAGAAAAGGAGGCTCAGGGGAGACCTTATTGCCCTCTACAACTACCTGAAAGGAGGTTGCAGAGAGGTGGGAGTTGACCTGTTCTGTCAAGTAACAGGGGATAGAACAAGAAGAAATGGCTTCAAGTTGCGCCGAGGGAAGTTTAGGTTGGATATTAGGAAGAATTTCTTTACTGAAAGGGTCATCAGGCATTGGAACGCGTTACCCAGGGCAGTGGTGAAGTCCCCATCCCTGGAGGTATTTAAGGGTGGTGAAGATACAGTGCTTAGGGTGTTAAGTTAATGATTGGACTAGATGATCTCACAGGTCTTTTCCAATCTAGGAGGTTCTGTGATTCTGTAATTCTGTAACCTGCACCAAGTGAGAAATAAGCTGGATCCCACACCCGCTGACAAGAACACCATCATCCTCTGCACCCCTGTGGATGCAGTAACCTCATGGAAGGAGATAGTGTAGCTCTCACTCTTAATTTTAGCTGTTTGACTATATCTCCAGCTCTCAGGGAGGCTACTTCTGATACCTTGATGCCAGCCACAGAAATACATGATTACCACAGCCAGCAAGGCCAGTAAAGGCAGAAGAATTTCAAGCAGGAAGCCCTTAGTGCAAGGCTGTTGTTGGATCCCCCCTGACATTAATGGCGACCTCGATAATCCAAGCAAAATTAAGCAGTGGCAGATCAAAGTCCTGCTGCTGTCTCCACTCCCTGAGCTCACCATTCAGATGCAAAGCTACTCTCAAATACAAGCCAGATGTTGAGCCGGATCCATTTCCTGATTAGCTGAGATGTCACTTTGGAAGCCAATGTCTCTGGTCCCGGTTCTGAAATGTAGGCATTGAACCAACCTTCCTAGTGAAATGTCAAGGCAAGTGAAATAAAAGGCACAAAGCTGGTGTTGGTGGTGATGAGGACAGATTATCTCTGAGAAAGTGGCCCTCTCACAAGGATAGGGTAAAATTACTGCAAGGAAAATAGTTGGTTGTTCCTTTGCCACATTACATCATCCTCTTTTAAACCAGGCAATCTGCAGAGCAGACACGAGCAATGCTTCTCACGGCTAATAACACTAAACACCGGCAGGGTCCCATAATAAAATATATTGCTCCTGGTTGGAGACAAGTGGGTCAAAGGCAGCCTTGATCCTAATCCTGAAAAGGCTCGTTTACCTGAACTTTCATCTGAGAACTAAAAGCTTGAAAAAATTTGATCAAACTTGAAAGAAAAAAAAACCCCAAGAAAAATATTTTTTTAAAAGCTTTCCTTTTGAATGTATATTTTTGAAAATCCAGTTTTGTTTACATTTACAACATTTTGATTGTTCTTAAGATTTTTCTGTTTGCAATCCTTGTCCAGAAAGGCTGGGAGTCCTTTTTCTCTCTCAAAGTTGGAATTTTTCAGAAATAAACCCCCATACAACTTTAAAACCTGGAAATTTTGTCTTGATTTTGGCAGAAGTACCGGTAAAATTTAGTGTGTGAATGTTGTGGAAGTTAGCTCTCCTGAGTTATAACCCTGTGTCTGTTCAAAGAAACACCAAACCAAAACTGTGATAAAATACGTTTAAATCAATTTTGTCAGCTAATCTTCTGCTTCCCCATCACTGCTTTACACAGGCAAAACTCCTCCAGTCCATGCACACTCTGTTGGTTTAAGCTGTGGAAAAGATGTGTTGCCAGGCCAAGCGCTTGATTTTAACACAGTCCTGCTAACACACACTCCTTGCGCTGACTTGGTGAGAGCTCAGCCCAAGACACCCACTTCAATTCTTTGTCCAAGAAAAGGCTGCTACCAAATTAAAAAAACTTGCTTTTCCAAAGCATGCAAACATTGTTTTGGATATGTAGCATTAAGTGTGGGCAGCAGTTTTAATTTACTACCCACCCTGCCTTGAAGCAGAAGTGCCTCTGGAAAATGGTTTTATGTGGGCTAAGACCCGGCCCTTGGATTTCAGTATTAATTTGTTTGCTTGCATTGGACTGTCAGCAGACTGAGTGGATGTGCTCCTTATCTGGGAAAATGTACGTTTCACAGTTTGTTTATTCCTTGCCCACAGCTCTGTGTTATGAGATCTTACTGTAAAATCTTAATTCAAATTTCTAGCTTCTCACTCACTTCTCCAGAAACTGACTGGGCTATTCCAAAAACACATCACCGGGGCTGCGGAGGAGACTTCAGGAGGGGTGGCAAAACACTGTACCCCCCAGTTTTGGGATTAATAGCAAAGAAAATGTCAATTGTTCTGCCAAAAAATGTTTGTTCAAAGATATTCCTTCTTTTCAGCTTGTAGGTACTGTGAATGAAAGTCATCTTATAATTACTTATTTTCAGTTTTTGCTCCCTTTAATTCAGTGAGCTTATTAACAATGACTGCAGATGTAATGACCTTCAGTTCTTTAAGATCTAAATTCTTTAAAAGGTCTGGGACAAACCCTGCTCCGAGCTACAAATATTAGAAGCTATGGTAACAGAAATTATATGCCATTGGTTTTCATTGTGCTGGTGGCTACTCATGAAAGCAGAATTTGCCCACTGTGTACATCTTAAAGAAAGACAGTCAAATGCAGAAAGTATGAAAACAAAACATTTGTGTCCTTTCCTGGAGGGGAGAATACCATGACAGTAGGAAAGGCTGCACCTCCTAATGCCTTTTTTGATGCCCTCCTTTTCTAAAGAAGTTTCCTTTCTGCCTTTCGCTGTGTCACTACTCTCCCTGCCCCCACGTGGCTCCTTGCAGGGGAGGTTTGGCAGCACACGGGAGAAAGGGGTATCTCCAGGGGTCCCAACCAGCCCACTAGAAATTTCAGACTGGAAGAACTTTTCCAGTGACACCAAATCAAAAATACTCCTTTCCCTTCCCCATTTGCCTACAAAATCCTCAAGGTCTGAAGGAGCAGTAAGCTCCTTCAAGCTTTGGAGCAGTGATTTAGGGACCCACCTGCCAAAGCACCAGCAGTGCGAGGAAGGGAGCACAGGGTGGAGGGTGGAGTGGGAACATATCTTATGTCCGAGAAGGTTGTTTCCTCACTTTCTTCCAGTGAGGAATGAGAACATAATTTAAATCTCAAAAAAATTTGCAAATTAGGAAGATTATTTATAACATCTCCTTACATGTACACTTTTTCAAAGTAGGTGACAAATGCCAGAATACAAAAGACCCACATAGTGTCACAGTTTCTCATTTAGAATTCTTTCAGAACAAGGAGCATCTGATGCTGATAGTGATAAAAAGTTTTAAAACTTTTGCTATACTTCCAACATAAAATGCCAAGTGGGGAACATATAGACTCAAAGCAGAAGCAGAAGCATTTATGTTACCTCTCAAAACTTCTGAATCAGCAGAACATTGCAGAGTGAATTGCAGTATTATCACCCTTATAAGTTTGTGCTTCACTAATTACAAAAATGCATACTTTTTTTGCTGGAACGACAACTGGATTAATGAAGTGCTGTGAAAAATATGAGGAATGGCATTATTGTATAGCACCACTCAAAAGTAAGGTGTGGTATCACTGCAGAATAGCCACAGTGGTTCTGATTCTGAATTGCTTTTCTCTCAGAATAAAAAGAAAAATATCCCCACTTTAATTTAATTTATTTAAATTTAATATTATTCAATTTCATAGAATCATAGAATCATAGAATGGTTTAGGTTGGAAGGGACCTTGAAGATCATCGAGTTCCAACCCCCCTGCCACAGGCAGGGATACCTCTCACTAGACCAGGTTGCCCAAGGCCACGTCCAGCCTGGCCTTGAACACCTCCAGGGACGGAGCTTCAACAACCTCTCTGGGCAACCTGTTCCAGTGCCTCACCACCCTTAAAGTGAAAAACTTCTTCCTGATGTTTAATCTAAACCTGCCCTCTTCCAGCTTAAAGCCGTTCCCCCTCGTCCTATCACTACATGCCCTTGGAAAAAGTCCTTCCCCAGCTCTCCTGTAGGCCCCCTTTAGGTACTGGAAGGCCGCAATAAGATCTCCCCGGAGCCTTCTCTTCTCCAGGCTGAACAGCCCCAACTCTCTCAGCCTCTCCTCATAGGAGAGGTGCTCCAGCCCTCTGATCATCCTCGTGGCTCTCCTCTGGACGCGCTCCAGCAGGTCCATGTCCTTCTTATGTTGGGGACTCCACAGCTGGATGCAGTACTCCAGGTGGGGTCTCACGAGAGCGGAGTAGAGGGGCAGAATCACCTCCCTTGACCTGCTGGCCACACTTCTTTTGATGCAGCCCAGGATACGGTTGGCCTTCTGGGCTGCGATCGCACACTGCTTGCTCATGTCGAGCTTCTCATCAATCATCATCCCCAGGTCCTTCTCCACAGGGCTGCTCTCCAGCCATTCTCCGCCGAGCCTGTATTTGTGCTTGGGATTGCCCCGACCCAGATGTAGGACCTTGCACTTGGCCTTGTTGAACTGCATGAGGTTGGCTTGGGCCCACCTCTCCAGCCTGTCCAGGTCCCTCTGGATGGTATCCCTCCCCTCCAGCGTGTCTGCCTCGCCAAACAGCTTGGTATCATCAGCAAACTTGCTGAGGGTGCACTCTACCCCACTGTCCATGTCGCTAACAAAGATGTTGAACAGTACGGGTCCCAGTACCGACCCCTGAGGAACGCCACTCGTCACTGCTCTCCACTTGGACACCGAGCCGTTGACCGCAACCCTTTGAGTGCGACCATCCAGCCAGTTCTTTATCCACCGAGTGATCCATTTATCGAATCCATGTCTCTTCAATTTAGAGACCAGGATATCGTGTGGGACAGTGTCAAACGCTTTGCACAAGTCCAGGTAGATGACATCAGCAGATCTTCCCTTGTCCACTGCCACTGTAACCCCTTCGTAGAAGGCCACCAAATTTGTCAGGCATGACTTGCCCTTGGTGAAGCCATGTTGGCTGTCGCCAATCACCTCCTTGTTTTCTGTGTGCCTCAGCAGAGTTTCCAGGAGGATCTGCTCCATGATCTTGCCAGGCACAGAGGTGAGACTGACTGGCCTGTAGTTCCCCGGGTCTTCCTTGTTTCCCTTTTTGAAAATAGGGGTTATGTTTCCCCTTTTCCAGTCGGCAGGAACCTCGCCCGACTGCCACGACTTCTCAAATATGATGGCTAGTGGCTTCGCGACTTGATCTGCCAGTTCCCTCAGGACCCGCGGATGTATCTCATCAGGTCCCATGGACTGGTGCACCTTCAGGTTCCTCAGGTGGTCTCTCACTTTATCTTCATCTACAGTGGGCGGTGCTCCGTTTTCCCAATCCTCTCCTTTGCAATCTGCGTCTTGGGCAGTGCGGCTGCTGTCCTTGTCTGTGAAGACTGAGGCAAAAAAGTCATTGAGTACCTCAGCTCTGTCGCTGTCCCGGGTGACCAGTTCTTGCGTATCCTTCCGGAGAGGGCCTACATTTTCCCTAGTCTTTCTTTTCTCGCTGATATACCTATAGAAGGATTTTTTGTTTGTCTTAATGTCCCTGGCCAGATTTAGTTCTAGCTGGGCTTTAGCTTGTCTAACCCGCTCTCTAGCTGCTCGAACGATTCCTCTGTAATCCTCCCAGGCTACCCGGCCCTGTCTCCACTCCCTGTAGGCCTCCTTTTTTCTTTTGGTCACTTCCAGGAGCTCCTTGTTCATCCACGCAGGCCTCCTGGCTTTTCTGCCTGCCTTCCTCTTTGTAGGAATGCATTGCTGCTGTGCTTGGAGGAGGTGGTCCTTGAATATTAACCAACTTTCTTGGACCCCTCTTCCTTCCAGCGCTTCATCCCACGGCACCATACCAAGCAGATTCTTCAAGAGGCCAAAGTCGGCTCTCCTGAAGTCCAGGGTCATCAGCCTGCTGCGCACCTTCTTCGTTGCCTTGAGGATTTCAAACTCAATCATTTCGTGGTCACTGCAGCCCAGGCTACCCTTGAGTTTGACCCTGTCAACCAGCCCCTCCTTGTTGGTAAGAACAAGGTCCAGCATGGCTCCTCTCCTCGTCGGCTCCTCAACCACTTGGAGAAGGAAGTTGTCCTCAATGCAATCCAGGAACCTCCTGGATTGCCTGTGCCTGGCTGTGTTATCCTTCCAACTGATGTCAGGGTGGTTGAAGTCACCCATGAGAACCAAGGTCTGTGAACGTGATGCCGCCCTTATCTGTCTATAGAGGGCTTCATCCACTTGGTCTTCCTGGTCGGGTGGCCTGTAGCATACCCCCACTGTAACGTCCCCTGCTCCCAATTTCCCTGTAATCTTGACCCATAGGCTCTCAGTTGGCTCGGTATCCTCTCCCAGGTTGAGCTCCATACATTCCAGCTGCTCATCAACATATAAGGCAACACCGCCTCCTCGTTTCCCTTGCCTGTCTCTCCTGAAGAGCCTGTACCCTTTCATGCCGACGCTCCAGTCATAGGAGTTGTCCCACCAAGTTTCTACAATGCCAATGAGATCGTAGCCTTGGAGGCGTGTACACGTCTCTAATTCCTCCTGCTTGTTCCCCATGCTCCGCGCATTTGTGAAGAGGCACTTCAGCCGTGTCTTCGTTGCGGCCGATTTGGTTGGAGCATCTGTAATTCCTTTGTCCTGTACTAACAGTGCCTCCCGATTGACTCCCGTTGGTCCAGGAGCTCCTAGCTCACCTACGTGAAGGTTTGGGCATACTGCAGCGTAGCTGTCCCATCTTGGAGCTAATGGCTGCAGGCCCTCACCAGCGCCCTGTTCCCCTTTCCTTGATGTAACATCCCTTGGCTGTTCATGGGCAACCCTGATAATACCCCCTTCCCCCGTCGAATTTAGTTTAAAGCCCTGTTAACGAGCCCTGCCAATTTTTGGGCAAAACCCCTTCTCCCTCTTTGAGTGAGCCAGCCCCCATCTGATGCCAGCAGGCCTGATGCCGCAAAGGTCATTCCATTGTTAAAAAACCCAAAGTTGTGTCATTGACACAATGTCGTTTCATTCTTTTCTATTCTATTACTAGTTTAACCTTCCCTCCCCGCTCCCCCCCCATCTTTAATCCTTAATCCTTTTCAGCATGGACTTCTGAAAGAGATGAGGAACTACAGTCTTGTTCCCCAAAGGCCCCTCGGCACTTCCAGAACCAAAATGGCTTGGGACAACTCCCGCACTGACCCTGGGTCCATCCTGCCCGGGAGGATTAGCACTGGTATGTATAACCCTGGTCTCCGGCCCCAGCATTGCATAGCAGAGAAGAGGTGGAAACCTGCAGATACCTACAGCATCTGCTAAGGCTGGTGGTGCCTGAAGGAGCAGTGGGAGTCAATTTCACCTTCAGTTGCAGCATCACATTTTCTATGCCCTACTTCCTGAACCTTCAGCAAAAAAATGAAATACATGAAAAAGAACTGAGAAATTCAAGGGGCAGCTCACCAGATCCATGAAGCACATGCCACCTCCCATACAGTAACCTCATTTTCTGTGCTCTTTTCCTATGCACAAATCCTTTCCCAGCCCAAGCTACCTCCCAGATGACTGCATTTGTGACTGGACTGAGAACTGCTTTGGTGTCTACTTACTTCATGCCAATGGATTGGCAGAGCAGCCGTCTAAAACCCAGTAAAAGGGTTTAGAATAACTGTGTAGCTGTGCCGAAAAAGTACATCACTGATGCATCTTAACAGCCTTGATTTGCAGTGATTAATGATTGTCTTCATTGTCATGGTTGCCTCATCACACATTTTGGGTGTTTTCATTTGACATCATTTCTGCATTATTGGTACACAGCACTCTGTGTTCCTGCTCATACAGAGGTAGAACTTGCATATTTTATCATATAGTTACATCTTTCAACTGCCTTACGATGAAGAAGTTTTGTATGCATGGTCCAGAGTTACTTCCATTTCTTTTTCAATGACTATTTAGGGAAGTGGTGAGACTGATATGGTTCCAACATAAAACAACTTATCAGCCTGGAGTTCTCTGAAAGGTAGTGTCTCAGAAACCATTCTGCCGAATTCTGACTTTCTATACAATCATGAAAACTGAAAGAATTAACTGTTCGGTTTTTTGTTTTGTTCTGTTCTTTTTTTTTTTTTTAACAATTCCTGGCTGAATGACATGTGCTAATAATCATGTGAGAACCCAGGAGAGGGATGGAAAAATGGACTTGCTTTTAAAATGAGCGGTGCCACGTGGTATTTCCATTCAACAGCCTGGCACCTCAAGCACAAAGCTTTGGTGTGCTTTTTAGTTTAAAGAGAGGATTTGCTGCGAGTGTTGGGGCTTCCGTGCTGAACAAAGGGAGCACCATGCCCCTTTGACGCTGACTTCTCTGGAGTGGGACCCCAATGACCTACCCGACTACACCTGGTAGCACACATATCTGCACAGAGCACTGAGCACACGGAGAGAAAGAACTGGGACTAGATTTTGCGTGAGGCTCCCTGGTGACATTTTTACCTCCACAATACCTATCGTTTGGACTTGTGTGGTTTCAGGGAATAAGTCATGAATGGTACAGTATTGAGGCTTTGTTCCTCTTTGGAAAATAGCAGTATCGATGAAAAATAAGAAGGCCCCACAGTAGACTTGGTAGCCTAAAACCAAAGCAGCTCCCCATATACAGAAACATACAGATACTGAAGAAGGGAGACATTCTCCTGGAGAATTATGTACTGCATTCAGGTATGTTCTTGATTTTGTGCATCGACACAAGGAGGGATGGATTCCCACAGTGTGAATACTGGGGCTTCTGAACTCTTTAGTCTACCCTGCAGCACACACGTATGATGATTTAATGGGCCTTCTCTTTAGTTTATAGCCCATCCATTCACCCAGAAGCAGAGAGTAATGATCACAACCCGGGACAGTTGCAAAGCAGATGTGGAAAGCTTTTCAACCCTAAGGCTCTAATCGCTCCTGTTAGCCACCACTGCCATGTGGTGAGGTTATTACCATCTCTGACTCTGAAGCACAGTTCATAAACTCCTTCCACATGGTTTATACAAACCCCTACAAGGCTGTGCTGCATTGTTCTGCAGGCAAGGAGATGCATCGCTTCCCCTCTTCTCTTGCTAAGCCCAAGAGAAAATTATTTGTCAATGTTCATTTATCAAATAGTAATTGAATTCTTCTTCTGGTGATTAAAGAAATGACAGATGTTGACACGTACAACTTAAATGAAAACAAAATGCTGACCAAACTAGAGTCATGTGGAGGGACCACTGTTACCTCCTGATGCAAGCTACAGATTCCAGATGAATCCCAGATGCTGGCTGGAGTATGCACAAAGAGGACTGTGTTTATTGTCACTGCATGGTTATCTCAGCAGTATGTCCAATATAAAATGATGAAGCTTGCTTTCAAGCTATTTATCAGAAGAAAAAACAAACCAAAAAGCTTAGGAGTCTAGTAGGTGTCTTGACTGACAAATGGGAATTTTAATAGGAAAGATATTGAAAACCCTTTGAGTTTAGACTCATTCTTGTTGAAAAGGGCCTTTGTTTATTTTATTTACTTTTTTTTTGTTTCTGTTCACACTCTGTCAGTCTTTCTAACTAGGCTCTAGCATCCCATTACAAGAAGAGTATGAAAACCAAGGAGGAATCCAAGCTATTATTTGTGAGGTACATCACGCCTATGCTTTAAACTTTTAATGTGAAATGGGAACTTTGAGGTCAATTCAGTTGTATTTCAGAAAAAAATACTTATTTCTCTAAGTTTTCATAGAAAAAAGAGGTGTTCTAATTTAAAAGATTATTAAGGCTGATAACTAATTTTTTTCCAATTAAAACCACAGCTTTTATGGAATGACAACCTACCCAACTTTTTCATTCTTCTGAACAAGTCAGGTTAATTGTAGAAGTTATAGTAAGTTACCTGCAAAACTGGAGTTTTGATAGCGTAAGTCAATAAAACTTAGACATAGAATCAGAATCATAAAATCATAGAACCATAGAATGGTTTAGTTTGGAAGGGACCTTAAACATCATCTAGTTCCAACCCCACTGCCATGGGCAGGGACACTTCCCACTACACCAGGTTGCTCAAAGCCCCATCCAACCTAGCCTTGAACACCTCCAGGGATGGGGCATCCACAGCTTCTTTGGGCAACCTGGGCCAGGGGCTCACCACCCTCAAAGTAAAGAAGTTCTTCCTAATACGTAATCTAAAACTACTGTCTTTCAGTTTGAAATTTTTGTCCCTTGTCCTATCACTACATTCCTTGATCAAGAGTCCCTTCCCATCTTTCCTGTAGGCCCCCTTTAAGTACTGGAGGCTGCTATAAGGTCTCTCTGGAGCCTTCTCTTCTCCAGACTGAACAACCGCTATTCTCTCAGCCTGTCCTCATAACAGAGGTGCTGCCCCACCCTGATCGTCTTTGTGGCCTTCCTCTGGACTCGGTCCAACAGGTCTATGTCCCTCTTATGCAGGGGGCTCCAGAGCTGGATGCAGTACTCCAGGTGGGGTCTCACCAGAGCAGAGTAGAGGGGCAGAATCACCTCCCTTGCCCTGCTGGCCACACTTCTTTTGATGCAGCCCAGGATGCGGTTGGCTTTCTGGGCTGTGAGCACACATGGCTGGCTCATGTTGAGCTTCTCATCCACCAGCACCCCCAAGTCCTTCTCCTCAGGGCTGCTCTCAATCCATTCTCTGCTGAACCTGTATTTGTTCTTGGGATTTCCCTGACCCACATGTAGGACCTTGCACTTGTCCTTGTTGAATTTCATGTGGTTTGCACAGACCTACCTCCCAAGCCTGTCCAGGTCCATCTGGATGGTATCTCTTCCCTCCAGAGTGTCAACTGCATCACACAGCTTGTTGTCATCGGTAAACTTGCTGAGGTTGCACTCAGTCCCACCGTCCATGTTGCTGACAAAAGTGTTAAACAGCACTGGTCCCAATGCCAACCCCTCAGGAATGCCACTCATTGCTGGTCTCCACTTGGACATTAAGCTGTTGTCTGCAACTCTTTGAGTGCAGCCATCCAGCCAATTCTTTATCCACTGAGAGGTCCATCCATCAAATCCATGTTTCTCCAATTTAGAGACCAGGATGTCACGTGGGACGATATCAGATGCTTTGCACTAATTCAGGTAGAGGATGTCGGTTGCTCTTCCCCTATCCAGCAATGCTGTAATTCCATCATAGAAGGCCACCAAATTTGTGAGGTATGATTTGCCCTTAGTGAAGCCATGTTGGCTGTCACCAATCACCTCTCTGTTTTTTCATGTGCCTTAGCAGACTTTCCAGGAGGATCTGCTCCATGATTTTGCTGGGCACGGAGGTGAGACTGACTGGCCTCTAGTTCCCCAAGTGTTTCTTTTTTCCATTTTCAGAAATGGGGGTTATGTTTCTCCTTTTCCAGTCAACAAGAACTTCACTGGACTGCCATGACTTCTCAAATATGATAGATAATATCTTAGCAACTTCATCCACCAGTTCCCTCAGGACCCACAGATGTATCTCATCAGATCCCATGGCCTTGTGCACCTTCAGGCTCCTTAGATGGTCTCGAACCTGATCTTTTCCTACAGTGGGCATTTCTTTATTCTTCCAGTCCCTGCCTTTGCCTTCTGCAACTTGTGTGGTGTGGCTAGAACACTTGCTGGTTAAGACTGAGGCAAAAAAGTCATTGAGTACCTCAGCCTTCTCCATATCCCAGGTAACCAAGTCTCCCACTTCCTTCCAGAGAGGGCCCATGTTTTCCCTAGTCTTCCTTTATCACTGCTGTACCCACAGTATCTTTTCTTGTTGCCCTTGACGTCCCTGGCCAGATTTAATTCTATCTGGGCTTTAGCTTTCCTAACCTGATCCCTGGCTGCTTGGATGATTTCTCTGTATTCCTCCCAGGCTACCTGTCCTTGCTTCCATCCTCTATAGGCTTCCTTCTTCTGTTTGAGATTGTCCAGGAGCTCCTTGTTCACTCACACAGGCCTCCTGGTGGTCTTGCCTGACTTCCTCTTTGTTGGCATTTATCACTCCTGAGCTTGGAGGAGGTGATCCTTGAATATTAACCGGCTTTCTTGAGCCTCTGTTCCCTCCAGGGCTTTATCCCACAGCACTCTGCGAAGCAGGTTCCTGAAGAGGCCAAAGTCTGCTCTCCTGAGGTCCAGGGTAGTAAGCTTGCTGTGCGCCCTCCTTGCTGCCCTAAGGATCTTGAACTCCACCATGTCATGGTCACCTCAGCCAAAACTGCCTTTGAGCTTCACATTCCCCACCAGTCCCTCCTTGTTTGTGAGAGCAAGGTCCGGCACAGGACCTCTCCTCATTGACTCCTCTACCACTTGGACAAGGAAGTTGTCATCAATGCATCCCAGGAACCCCCTGAATTGCTTATGCCCTGCTGTGTTGTCCCTCCAACAGATATCAGGGTGGTTGGAGTCACCCAGGAAGAGTAGCGCTTGTGAACGTGAGGCTGCTCCTGTCTGTCTACAGAGGGCCTCATCCCCTCGGTCTTCCTGGTTGGGTGGCCTGCAGCAGACCCCCGCTGTAACATCACCTGTCCCTTCCCTCACTTTAATCCTGACCTATAAACTCTTGTTCGGCTCCTCATCCATCCCCAGGCAGAGCTCCATGCACTCCAGCTGGTCCTTGACATGCAGGGCAACAACATGCAGGGTGACACCTCTTCCTGGTTATGACTAGAGGAGTTCCGCTGATTTACACTAGCAGAGCATCTGTTTTGTAAATCTCTCAGTTATTTTTACTACATAGAGAAAACAGCCACTTTTTTTTTTTTTTAAATTAATTTGCTACACAGATCACCACCCATGGCCTGCAAATCTGCTGGCCAAGGTTTAGGCTGGAGCACACACTTAGGCACAAGGAATGTACTTTGAAGAGAAAATTTTTACAGTGGAAAGGCTGACATACTCCAAAGTATTCACAGCAAATGCAGCAGAATAATGGAAAGGGAAAACATGTAAAGAACAAGATGTATTCTTACAGGAAACGCCATGAGAAACTGCATTCCAGTTAATAATGGGTATTCCCAAGAGAAAGCAATTTAACTTATTATTTTTCTTGCCCTCTAATACCTTACTGTCGTTAAAACTAAGTGTAACTCCTATGTTGCGGGTTTTTAAACAGATACCCTTTGGCAGTATAGTCATCTTAAGGTTTATTTTCCATGACCAATATGCCTGCTATTTGATTCTTTCTTCCTTTTGTGGGATTTACAGTTAAGCTGCAGATTTTAACCCAGTTCAACTTCCAAGATTTCTAGAGCAAAGCTTACTCTACCAATCAGAAGACTGGAATGCTTTCTGGCTATGTTTTCCCTTATTTTGTCTTTAACTCAAAGGTGCTCATTGGCCAGGTAAAGGTATACAGAACTGCAGCATTCTACATTTAGAGTTTTACTCAGATTTTTAGACACAAAATTTACAAAAAAGTAAGCATGCAAAAATTTCTTAGTAGTAAGAACAGAATTAGGATACTCATCATCAAGAATTAAACCAGAAAAAGATTAAAAACTCCATTTTCCTTTTCTAGTCAAAAGGCTCATCCGAGTCATCAGGACCATATTAAAAAAAAAGAAAAAGAAGAAGAAGATTTGTAGGTCATAGGATCATAGAACAGTTTGAGTCGGAAGGGACCTTAATGATCACCTACTTCCAACCTCCCTGCCATGGGCAGGGACATCTTCCACTAGACCAGGTTGCTCAAAGCCCCATCCAACCTGGCCTTGAACACTTCCAGAGATGGATACATGTAAGATACACTTACTCCCTCCTCTAAGATTCACTCTTAGCATGAGGAAGACAGTGAGGGCTGCAATTCTGTTAAAATTTTAAACCAGTGTTGAGAAAATAATAATTCTGTATGTTTGCATTTTGTATTTTGTGAATATAAGTGAACCTCTTGGATGTTTTAGTTAATTTCTACATAGATCATCGATTAAATGTTTGGTTTGAGGAATACATTTTGTGTCTGTAAGTACTCCCCAGGGGGATAATGCTAGTTATGTTTCTGCATTCTTTCCCTTTTATGAAAAGACTGACCTAAACAGGGCAAGGGGGAAGCATTGTTCCGGGCATTACAGGTCTTAGCAGACCTGAAGTGTCCAAATTGTTGCAAACTCTTGGGAGTGCAGCTGACTGAGTTAAAGTCAGCCTTACACAGATGATTTTGAAAGCAGATTGTGGGTCACCGCCAACTACAGCTGCGGAACAAAATCTCCAGGAGTTTGAGAGACGACTGAGCCTTAGCTGGAGAAAAAACAGTACAGTGCTTTGCCTTGCCATGTGAATTGAACTGGGACCGTCCTTCCACTGCACTGCAATCTTGCTGCTTGCTAACCACCGCTTCGTGCCCCTGCTGTGTCAGGTTCAGACAGCCAGAGTTGTTTACGCTGTGTCTTGGTTCTCCCATCGCTGATGCATCGCCAACCCAGCCCGCAGAGGTGAAGCAGACAAGCGAGCTTGGACAACGCTGCCACAGCAGTGGGGAGGAGAGTCAGAAGGCAGCGGATTAGCAGTTTAAAGGAGAGGATAGTCCCATTAGCCATGGAGAGCATTTTCCATAGCAGTCATGGACGTTAATAACACTGTCAATTACACCAATTAACAGCCTTCCATGGTAACGTGAATTATAATTACTAGGAACATTCTGCTAATTAAAACTTGAATTAACCCCAGTATCAGCTAATTAAATTAGAACCGCAATCAGTTTACTTTAGAAAAAAACATGTAAAGCTTCTTTCTCCCATGTCTTCCTGCATCCCCTCCTCCCGTCCACCCCCAAGTCTGTCACTAATCATCACTCTCCATGGTGCCATTTTACACAAGCCACGTACAAGCCTCGCCTGTGCTGTAGGGTTGTTCTCTCATGAGCAGCCTGCTTAGCTGTACTATCAGCCCCCTGGTAGGAATACAGGGCATGGCATCATGAGATTTTTCTGCTAACGAGGCATAGCTTTCAGGCAAAGTAAGGTGAGCTTACAAAAAATGCTTTCTGCTAGCATAGCTACACTGATAATGCTAGTTTTCTGTTGGGTTTGTCGTTGTTGTGGTTATTGTTGCTGTAAACTGGAATAGTGGTGGATATTTCCAGCCCAGACCCAACATAATGCTATTGGTGAACTTTGTAACATTATCTGAGACTGCGGCTTTCTTCTGAAGGTCGAGGTGATCGGCACAGATTTTTTTTCTCAACCCTTTTCCGCCTTTGCATATTTTCTTGCATTGCCATTCTCTGGAGCAGCGTTCAGGGGGCACCATGGGAATATCACGCACCCTGTGTTCACATTCTGGTCCTGCCACTACATGATTATGGCTAATTCATTCTCCCTCCCTACCAATTTCATCATATTTGAATCAAGACAGTGATAACAAGAACGTTTATAAAATGCATGAAGACAGACAGGAGAAAAGTGCTGTTTCCAATTTCTCTCTTCTGTGCATGCAACCATGGAATAATAAACACTCCTCTTGTTGAATTAGATTTTTTTAACATAAAAAATTGCAGAGTATTACAAATTTGCACGTGCTTATTACACAGAAGCAACTGGTACAAGAAGCAGGATTTTAAGATTTGCATAGTTAATATTAATTTCAAGAAATATAATCAGTCAGCTTGCACAGCTGTTGGCTTAAAGAATTAACAGGTGTCACTAGTAAAACATTCAAATGGTTCCTTTTTATTTACTTCATGTCAGTAAGAGTACAACTGCAGTCCCTAAAAGACTGTAACTGTAACTGTAAAACTGTAACGTATTTTAGAACAGTATTGAAAGTGGGGAAGTCTAACATTTTTCAAGTATAGATTTTTAATTTGCCCATCAAAAGATAAGATATTTCTCCCATTTTTAAAAAGAAAATGCAGCTGATACTTTATGTGCTTGTGGCCTGTGCCACTGAGCTATAGTGCTTGAAATAAAGCACACACTGAGAGAAGGTATGAGGAAGAACGCGCTGTTCCAGGAGCTCTGAACTGAGGAAGATTTTAATCTTAGAAGCCATTTAGATACTACGGAGATGGTTACCATAACATTGAGCCAGTGTCAGATGGAATACGTGTTTCTCCTAGATGCTCAAGAAAAACCCATATTGCTTTCCTATCATGCCAAGAAAGCACAGCAATTAAATTGCAGTCATGCTTGGGCAGATCCTTCCGTGTACAGTCACGGGTCCATAAGCACAAGCAGCTTCCGTTGAAGCCAAGGCCTTGAAGAGGAGCAAGGACACATATTGCTGTAATATGTGAGTGGAGGAATTCCTTGCTGTTAAGGGCATGCTGTCCTTGAGGGCCAGAAAAATTTTGGGTCCAAGCGTTAGTCCTCTGGGAGCTTCACCCAAGCTTTGATCATACTAATCTCACTGGCAGTCTGTCCAAGGAATTCTTTCATGGGTCATACTGAATGAAAGGTCTCATCTCACATTGGATGTAAGTGAGGAAGAAGGAACTGGCCTAATGGTGTGGTGCTCTGGACTGTCTCGGCTCCCACTGACTTTTGGAAGAAATATTTAGAGATCATTGTCAGCATTTGTCATGTAAATTGCTCCAATTTCATATTGCACCAATACATCATGTCTTGAAGTAAAACAGCCTTGAAAGGATTTGTGTGTGCGCTTTGCTTTGCTTTCTGAGTTGGATAAACAGTTCATGAGTTTTCATGGGGATATTAATCTCTTCCTTGTCTTCCTTTGCCCATTTATACTAAAAGCAGTGGAATTTAAAGCTCTCTCACAAAATGGAAGCTGTTTCGGTAGTGGGAACCAGCAGATCTGAGCATGGCCTTCTTGTCAGTCTGAGCATGCACTTCATACTGTTCGTCCTGATGACAGACACAGGCTTTTCAAGCTATTATGTTTGCTTCTACCCGTTACCCGATCTAACATCCATTAAAGTCAAGAAGAGAGACTCCTCCTGATTTCACCGGTCACAGCATCCCAGCTTTTCTCTCGTAATAGCCTAGTCCCTTAACTGGTTTTAATTCTGAGCTAAGATTCCTTACAGCATGTTAAATCCAAGGATTTCGACAACCTCGACTTTGTGGAGCATAAAATTTGAGACATGACGAGTGACAATGTACGTTTAAGTGAGGAAATCAGATATATTCATCCATTACAATTATGCCCTTCACCAGCTCTATGGAGTTGGCAGAACTTTCCCTTAAATGATGAAAGAGAATTAAAAGAAAGTCTGACTCAAAACAATGAACTGTTTCAAAGCAAAGCTGAATTCCTCGAGGTTAAGCAGCAGTAAAATTGGCAATAGGTACACAGTTGAGAGGTTTAGATACGCTTGTTGTTTTGGCTGATGCCCAATTATAAAAACATTGTCCTTGAAGCTTAGCAATTACTGATGGTAGAAGTAATTCCACAAAGAGATGATGGCCTTTGGACAAATAGGGGGAAGCGGGGAGGGGTGGGGGAAGGTTGCCTGCTAAACAACCTACAGGCAAAGTGAATTCCTTCAGTATGCAGGTATTTATTTTTCTGCTAGGATGAAGTAGAAAGGAAAGGAGTATTTCACTTTGATTCCCTTCTGAGACCACGTAGAGAAGCTGTAAAGCTGTTTTAGATGACCATGCTGGTAAACTGCCCCGGTGCCTCTGTTTGAGACAGCCATAAATGCCCCTCAAAAAAGTCCTTTCAAAAGCTCTCGTGTGGTGATCAGGCTGAAAGACTATAGCAGAATCCACTTCAGTGTTTTAAGCCGCAGCAGAGGCTACGAGAGCCGTCCCTAGTGACAGTGGGCAAGAGGACTGTCGCCAGGCGGCAGGGAGGGCTGGGGAAGGGTGTGCTGTTGGTCAGCAGAGGAACAAATAAACTGCAGGGAAGGGATTTCAGGGTGCTCACAGTTTTCCAGCCCCGGGGCAGCCTGTCAACACAGTGCTGTAACACGGAACCACTTGGTCAGCCACCCCAGCAGCACCATTCCTGAACACCAAATTACAAGATAAGGTATTCCCTTAAAAGGAAAAAGGAAAACCTGCTTCGCTCATAGGCATTAGTTTGGCTGGTCAGGCACACCTAAGTTGGCCTGTTTAGGACAAAGAAAGTATTACTGCAAAGACAGTTGCCTGCAGATATTGGTGTAATGGTGAGTTCAATCACCGGAGTCAGTGACTTCTGTTCTTCTCTTTGTGCACCCCTTTTTCATCTGTTCAGCAAAAGTACAGAATGCGTACTTCCACGCCTTGGAAGACTAGATCATATCCTTTATTAAGATACAGCCTCACAGAAGTTAGGCAGGTTGATTTTGGGCTGTTGGGTGGCTGAGACTATAGGACTGCTTGCATCAAGCTGTTCAAAAGATGTCAAGACCCACTTGTTCTGTTCAGGCAATAAAAGGAACCAGGCAGGAACTCAAGAGAACTCAGAAGGAAGCAAAGGGAAAATATGGAGCTCAGTCTCTCCTCTTTTATAGATTTCCATATTTCTATGCCTGTGATTGGGTATGGCCTCCTATGAAAGCTTTGCTTCTCTAGATATTGGTGTTTTCCCAGCTTGGAGTTCAGGTATATTTTATTACATTAGTCGAGTATTTTTTTTCCTCCTACTCTATGAAACTGGTTGTTGTTATTATTATAATTACAACAGTTATTTTTTCCTGGAAAATCATAAGGCGTATCAGAGGGAAAGTCCTTGAGCTGTGTGGTGCTTTCACAGAAGACAGCACACTGTGCATTTGCTGGTCTGCTGGGCCTCACGGTGCTCCACAGGACTGGACGGTGTCTTTCTTACCTATGAACAAGTACATATCTGGATACCACTATAGCTGAAGATATCAAGAGACAGTTAACTTTACTGGTCAAAAGAGAAACCACCTGGATATTGAAGACAGAATTAATATTGAAAGATGAAACAGTTCAGCAAAGAAAATGTGAACACTACTTATGTTCAGTTTTTAATGTACATGTGCCTAGTTTGGACTGCTTCTTTATTCTTTGTTGTAGTCTTCCATCTTTCCTACATCTTTCCCAGTCTGAATTTCAATTCCACGACAGGTCATAACACAGAAGTGCCGGAGTGGCTGGAACAGATCAGACTGAGGGTTCATCTACTCTGATATCTTTCAATGGTGGCCTAAGTAAGAGTGAAAATAAGGGCAGGAGCAAATTATATTTCCCACAGCAGCCTCCCAGACATCAGCTGCTTTCAGCTCAGATTTTTCCTGATTCAGATGCAGTCTCTTTGTTTGTGATAAACCCTCCTCTTCCCTGAACCATGAACAGCTTCCAGCCTGCCCTGGAAACCACACCAACTTTCAGAAGCCATGGTTTTCAAATTTCTGTTGGCATCTCACAGCTTCTAGTTCTGAGGGTAGATGTATTTCACATCCAGATGTTCTGGTGAGGCTTCTTCCACAGCACAGGTGCGTGCCAGGACATGACCTGTCTCCTCTGAGCCAGTCTGTTTGGGAAACCTCCATTCATTAGGTATAGACGGAATGGATGGACCTTCCAGAGATAAGTAGTCATTACATTATCACAAAGCACCAAAGCGGAGATACTTGGATAGTGCTAAATCCCTTCTGCCTAGGCCAGTGGTGTGTCATGTCTCCTCCAGATGCTGTATGCCATGAAGAGAAAAGATAGGAAGAACCAATTCCTCAGTCTGTGAAAGAAAGGGGGACACCTGCTCCCCCCCTCCCACCCCACCCAATCCGGCATCATGATCTTTGGGCTTTAGAGACCTAAATACAGGTGGATGAGAAGGATCCTCCTTAGAGGGGCTGGAGTCATCAATGTCGATGGCAAAAAAGGTGAAATCTCTGCAGGGAATTTTCTCCTATTGAATAACACTTACAGGAAGAAAAAAGCAAGGATGAACATTTCGGATGGTTGCTGTCATGGCCGACACGTGCTGATGTACAGAGTCAGGATTTATTCCCTGGGAGGCTACTGTTTTTCATTGCTAAGGGAGGATGAAGGAAATATGTGTAATACAGCACATTGTATCGAGGGTTCTGAGAGGTGGGGGGAAGGCTAGATCTGTGCTGAAAATGCCTCTTCTACCCTGACAGGCACAGAAGCCCTGGAGAAAAATATCAATCTGATCTTCAAAGAAATTGCCACCACGTGTCAGGTACTTCCAGAAAGGGAAGAGGGTAAAACTGCAAGAAGGAAGAGAAAGTAGGTCTCCAGTTATTTAGTTTGGACACTGCTTTAGCTTCCTGTGTTTATGGCAGTAGCTCATCACATCGCAGATTTTCTCAGGTTTGAATTCCTTTGACAACGCATTTCTCATGGTCTTAGTCCAAACTACAGCAGACCTCCAGGTAAATTTAGGCTATTGGCCTCCAGTGCTGTCAGTTTAATGGCTTTCACTGGCACTGACTTAACTTTAAAATATCACACTCCTGAGATACATACAATTTATATGTCTGTATATGTTGAAACAGTCCTTATGTTAAATAGAATGCTGTATTAAAATGTCTACATTTGAATGATTATGAAGCTGAGCCTATTTTATGACTTCAACTATTTTCTACGTTATCACATATATCAGACTGCATATCCACTTGAAATTAGTCATTATTTTTAAAGGTTGTAGTTTCCCTTCCTCTTTTTTCTTTTTTTAAAAAAAGGCGCTAAAAATATATATTTTTTTCCCCATTGAAGTATATCTAGAAAGATTTTACATTGTCCAGGAACATAAGGTATAAAAAAGTTGAAAATAGTTACAACTGCTACTGCGAATTCAGCGCTTAAATGCTGGAATAGCTGGCTATAATATCAACATCTGCAAAGGAACACAAGTCTCTTTTTTTGTTGTTTTTTCCCATTTAGTGAAGTCATTTAATTATGTGTCTTTCTAAAGGATTTGATATAGGTCAAAATGAATCAACACATGATGCAGAAATGACTTAAGTTCAACATCTTATGTTGTGTGGAAACTTGGACTAAATGATCATATTAGCTCTTTCTGGCATTCAGAATTTATAAATAGCTACCTGCTTCTAGTGATTTCTTAGGAGTGAAATTTGGCTTGTTGGATTCATATGTGTCAGCATCAAAGTGGATGGCCTATTCAGGCAGACACATATAAAATCTGGCACTGATTGAGTATTGGCTCAATTATTAAGCTCAAACAGAGTTTAAAATAACACTTTTGGCCTGCTTGAGATTCCGTATAAGTCAAATGCCAATTACATACATTTGTAATATTAGGCATTAAATCCTCCATACCGCGAGGTTTAGTATAGTAAACTATTTATCAGCTGAAAAGCATGACTCAAAAAACTCTGAGCATATACACAATACTTTTTTATACAAGACATTAAAACAGGCTTCTATTAAAAAAATAGCAGTTTGCAGTGTCTCAAGTATTATGGGATTACATACCGCTCTGGAGGGGAAGAAAGCCTTAGGTGACTTTGCTTGTTTTACTTTCTCTTTTCCTGGCAGTAGGGAGAAGACAAAGCAAGCCCTGGTTTTTTCAAATGCTATAAAAGTAACCAAACCATCATTAAATTCCCCAGCCATTTGTCAAGCTCTGCTCACACATAAATGCAAACAAGACTGACTGCGAATTAATTCTATTTATGCTTTATCACAGAAAAAAACGCTATCTCAGTAAGAGCCAAATAATAGCTGTGTTGAGCTCTATGAGAAACCGCAAGTGTTTTCTCTTTTCTCCCCAGGAAAACTCTTAAATATGGTCATTTTGAAAGCAAAAAAAATCTTTAGAAGAAGAGATGTACAGATTTTTGTGGCTTTGCAACTGCAGTTTTAATTTTTTTTTCACACGCTTGTTTTCAAACCAACTTTCTGTAGGACTCATGTCACCTGTGCCTCTCATGACTCATATTTCTGCAAATGCAGAGGTTTGTACAATTTTCCTATTGATATGGAGCTGCCTCCGGATTGAAGTCCTGGCTCTAGCAGGCCTCCTTAGTAATGATCACCAACTGTTCTTAACACCTGTGATTGAAACACACCAGAACCGGGATGAGCTTGGGCCCCTGGAGCAGGAGATACAAAGCAGCACCTGAAGTATGCAGCGCACTGGAGAGTGAAGTTAGAGGCTTAAGGTGGAGCCCAGGAAAAATTTGTCCTTCATTAGCAGAAGAACAACAGCTCTCCGCCACTTTGCTTCCAGAAATTGCACAGAGCTGGAAATTCACTGGTGAGTATGATTGCCTTAACCTTACTACCCCCATCACACTTTCCCTGACTTTCTCTGCAATTTCAGAGGTGATATTGCTCCTCGAGTGTGAATAAATCTTTGCTTGGTGTGCAGATCCTCAAGAAAGATTTAAAGTTGATCCCAGAGGCCATTTGTAGCAGGCTGCCTTGTACAAAGAGACAGGAGCAAAGATGAACTGGGACCAAAGTTTAAGTCGAGGTCTCCTCTTCCTTTTTTTCATGCAAAATGGCAGAAAAACCAGCCAATTTTTGACAGTAATTTCACCTCTGAAATGTAGTTGTGCAATATATAATTGTAGAAGAGGGACTGCTAATTAAAATTAGTTACCTTGCTGATTGGAGAAGAGTAATTTCCCCTCCATGGCGCACTATGGTGGAGTGATGGAGTATTCGGCGGAGCAGCCAAGCCTGGTTTTCCTTGCAGAAGCCGGGGTGTGTTTGGTCTGACGGGAAACACCTCATCTCTTGCGGGCTGCTAATAGCTCGCCGGAGTCGCTCGGCCAGGGCTGCGGTGGGAGTCGGGCAGGGGGGCTGCTCCGCTTGGGAAGTGTCTCACTGATGGAGAGGAGACTGCCCGTGTTGCCCAGCCTGCAGACACTTCTCTGAGTTAGAGCTTCCTCCATCACATAAGGGTGGTGGTCCCGGCAGAGATCTTATGCCCTGGCTCTCTTTAGGTGCACGTTTCCCTGGGCATACCAAGGGTGTGATGATTTTAACTCAATCTCTTTTAAGACTGTGATTTTTCTTACTTGTTAATGTCCAGGAGACCACATTCTTTGTTCCTGATCAGTTATAAAGTCTGTGACCTGAGTTAACTGAGAAGTGAATTTAACTTCAAACTCTCCCCAGCTACATACCTAGGTTTTGGTACAGGTTGTTGCAAATGTTTTTAATGGCTTTGGCTGTTGGAAGGTATTTCTGAAATACATCCCAACTGTGCCACATGTGCTCAAATAAAACCTTCAAGCCTGTTCTATAGACCTGAAAATGGCTCTGGAAAGCAACTGCTAAATGGAAATTACAGCTCTTGGCCCTGCCTTGAAAATGGACTCGCTGAGAAACAAGACAGAACGCCAGTGTCTATGTGCGCAGGCACTCCGAGACTCCCTTGGCTTCCCTCCACCCCCAGGTTCTGAGGTAAGTGCTGTGCCAGCACAGAACTGCTTTCCCATACTTATGATTTTTTTATGTAATGCAGCATCCTGATCTATGCACGTGGAGCAGTAACAGACCATAAAGTTAGAGGAGCACGGTACTCTGCACATGGACTAGACCTCTGGGTTGCAGAAGCGTTTCTCACAACAAGCCGTTTCAAATGCACAGAGAACAGCCTTGGAGAAATCCTCTGTTTGTGCTGTTCAATTTTGCAGCAAATTTCATTCAAAATTGTGCAGTACAATTAGGCCATATCTTGGCCCTCACCTTCGAGTATCTCTGCAGAGATCCCATGCGGATCCAGCTGTTGAATCACAATTGTAATTAACCATCTCATTGTACGTTTGTAGACGTTTGTAGCAGCTGTGGAGGGGAAAAAGTGAATATGTTGCCTAAATGGAACAGAAATGTCTGTCCTGTCAGGCTTTCTGACCATTTTTCCCAAGCTACATTTGATCTTGAAAAAAATAATCTTCATTATAAATCAATACATACCTCATTAGAACAGACTGAGCAGTTGCGCTAATGGCTCGCATTTAATTGACATAACTGGGTAAAGGAAATTAACAGTGTACCAGAGCAATATTGGATTACCCAATGTCATTAATCCTTTTTTTAATAAAGGAGCTTTGGAAAATTACTTTGGGAAAAAAAAAAATTTACAATGTCAGGTTTACTCACTGTTCTTACCAATATAAAATACCAGGTTCATTGGCCGTTATCATTAAATTAGACAGGCACAGAACTCCTGGTGGGAGTGATATATAGAGAGGTTAGATGGAAAGGCTCATTTCTGACTGTGGGAAGATCAAGGATCGTGACAGAGACACAAGAAGGCAGCAGCCCAGCAAACTGTGCGATTAACTCTGCACTGTGGGCTATCCCCAGCGTTATCAGTGGCACTGCTCACATTACGTCTAGTTAAGCGCAGTCTAGGTTTTGTTTTTGCTTCTGTGGGAAATGGTAGTTCAAGTGTTATTGGTTCCGTAATACACATGTCCAGCTGAGGCTCAGCATAAGTGGTGTCTTACTCATAGGAAGCGTGGAATCCAGTTTCAAGCTCGTCACTGGTGGGGAATCCTGCTGCAAGTGCATTTTTAAATCTTTTAGTGCTCAGGTTCTGCAAGGTTGCCAGTAGAAGAGCTAGTGCGACATTGTCAAAGGAAGAATTCTACTTTAAAAGTTTTTCTTTAAATGACATTTATCAAGCTAAATAATCCATCATATAACAAACACGTATTTAAATTATGTGGCTGACAGTACAGTTCTTAAATATATTAAATAAAATTCCTTAAAGAAAATATATTAATTAAATATTAATTTTTGTACGACTTTTCTCTAAATCAGCTCTCGAACATTGCTCACTTTCACATCCTATCAGTGGCAGGGGTGGTACAAACCTTGTGAGTGGGATGGTTCTGAATTTTCTGTCTGATTACCTTAACTGAAATGCACCTCGCAAAGGCACGGTCTCTTAGCAGATGCACTTCTCTGTTAGTGGCCTGCTTTACCTCCCAAGCTCTCTTTTACACCTCACAGTTGTGGACCTGTTTACATCTATGTGGACAAGTGTAAAGTGCAGATCTAATAGAAATAGCTCATTTTGGCACTCCTTATGTCGATGCAGCTCCCATATGCTCAAAGCCTTAGCAAGGTTAAAGCCGTGGTTAATTAGAACATTAAAATGAAAAGGTAGTGATGTATATGTTTACGGTTGGACTTAATGACCTGAAAGGTCTTTTCCACCCTAAATGATTATATGATTCTTGATTCTATATTCAATACACTGGAAAAAGGTATGATGCTGCTTTCCCAGCACAGCCCCACCTTGCCCTCGAGCACTTTCTGACCTTGCCTGCCACCCGTGTCAGGAGGAGCTGAAATCCTCCATGCGGCAGAGGAGATGCACAGCACAAGCTGTTTGCTGGCCATCCTGCCATGGCTGCAGTGAAAGTTGAAATCACTTCTCTGCTAGGAATCAGTAACTGCAGAGCTACTGCCTACTGCAACCACCCCGCCACTCACAACTCTACCCATCAGGAATGATGTTTACTCCTAATTGTAGGGAATGCCAACATGTCTAGGAATAGTTGTATCGGAGTTGTATTTAATAGAGAGAGATGGAGAAACATCTCCTTAGGAAGACAGCAGAGAGCTTCCAAGTGATGGAGCAGTTCCAGTGCGTGCAACCTGATTTTGTGCAAACTAACTCTGGAAATTAAGTGAAAGGCAGGGGAGGGAAGGGTTGGCAGCCAGGTTACCTGTGCACCCTCCTCTGCAACGCTGCAACGCTTCCTCCTTAATCATAGAGTTAAAGAATGGTTTGGGTTGGAAAGGACCTTAAAGATCATCTAGTTCCCACTCCTCTGCCCTAGGCAGGGACACCTGGGGCTCAAAGCCCCATCCAACCTGGCCTTGATGTGACTTGCAGACCCCTTTGAAGTAGGGAAGGTGTCCTTAATCCCAAAGGACAGACGGTAAATGGAGACACAGTCTATACACCCGGGAGGGTTTTACAGGAGTATGTAGGAGCACAGGCCACCTGACTTACGTGAAGAAATTCCAAGGAAGGTAAAGCAAATTGTGGCAGGTGAAACTATTTTTCCTCCAGATTTAATACTTAAAAAGGACACCAGGCATCTTGAATTTATTTTTTTTTTACTACCTTTACTACATTGACATCTTACCTGAACTATGTCTGATATTACTATATTGCAAGATTCTAATTTTGCTTTATGTGTTGCTGGGTTGCCTTTTTCTTTTTAATTATTTGTGTCTTGTGCTTGTGACTTATGTGTTGTGCTTGGTAGGCAGCTGAATTTCTCACTGTAAATAATACCAATATTTAATTCAATGAAATTTTTTAAAAAATTAAGTGGATTTTAAACAGGAATATTTTATAACTTTTTCCTCCTTATATATCTATTTTTTTAACTGTTAAAATAAAACTGGTGTTTGGGAGGTTTTTAGAGCATTAGTGGTAAAAAAATAAGATTTTTGATGTTTTCATGAAAAAATTGAAACTGAAATAAAATAATTACTTTTTATAGCAGGCAATGTTAGTAAAAATTACATTTTTCCATAAGTATTCATCTTGATTGAAAAGTGCTTGATGTTATTCTGAGATATGGTACTTGAAAAAAATGTGACAGATGTGGTTATTATGATACCAGATAAAAAATTCAGAAGCCTAAAATATTGCAGTATGGTCCTAGGAGATGTAACTTTAACACTATTCAATTAGTAAGGCCCTCATTAGACAAAATCTTTGGCCTCTTAGTACTTCTTATCTATCTTCTTACATTCAGGAAAAGTTTTTCTTGTCTGACGTATTAAAAGCAGGGTCTCAGCAGCACACACTGCAAAAATCTGTATATTTACGCCAAACTAGACACAATCTACATCAGGGAGTCTCTTTCTTCATGCAAATCAACATTTAAAAAACTTACATTTTTTGCCTCTTGTATAACAAAGGCACATACTCTGTGCACTCTAATGTGTAAGCAAACTTTGTACAATTACAATTTGGTAAGCATGTCTTCTTGTTAAAAAAGACTACTTACTGAAAGCAGACTTCTTACTTGGACCGCTGCTTACTTGGAGAGATCCAAAATAAATACACCCTAACTCATGACAGTCTCATAACGTGTGATTTATAACCTTATATGCCAAATGGATGAAAAAAATCCACTGTTTTGATTTGATAACAGTTTTTGATGTTTTCTAATAAAAACAAGGCCAAGCCCTGCACTGTGTTTGCTCATCACATTCAGAGCATGGTTTTCCCCGTTCACCAACTCACATTTCCTGGGCTAATAAGAAAGGCAAGACCGAGTCAGGTATTGATTAAACTAAGTAATTTGCAAACAACCCTTTAGTTGAAAGGTAGCCTAAATGTGAAGCAAGCTTCAAGAAAATGAGGCAAATGCAACAAATTACAATTGGGAAAAAAGTTGAAAACTCTGGAAGTGATTAATTCACACAAAAGCTGAAACAAACTTCTTGACTTTTGTTGTCTTATGTAATTTGTATCACCAATAATGTAAATGTAAGAAGAACTTTAAGGACGGCTTCTCTCTTATTTATCAGGCTAAAAAGTTCTTAGAGCATTGCTTTGACTTTTTTCCCCCATTTGCCACTTCCAAAATATCAATAATCATGATCCTGGTCTTATTTTACTGGAAGGCTGATGGAAAGATATGTTAGGCATATTTATTCTGAGCAGTGACATTTGAATAAGAAGGGACAGAGGGTACAAAAATAAATGTTATTTTTGTTGAATACTCAGTGAATAAGAAACAGACTGTTAATGTACCCATAAAACAATTAAACAGTTCAACTGAAAGCCTTTCTTGCAGTTTCTTGAATTTGACTTCCTTGAGTTTGCACTGCCAGTATTTCTCCCACTCCTCATTCAGCAGAAACTACCCTGAAAGATCCTCTAAAATTCTTCCTTCCACTGGTGGAGTCATTGCAGAAAACATTTTACCAGTACAGCTATAGTGGTAAAGACTGTGATTTTGCATTAACACATAATTTGGGTAGCAAGCCCCATTGAATAAGAATGGTTTATAGTGACATGAGACTTCTGAGACCCAGAGAGCTTACTGACCTCCCCATACTTACACATGGAGTTTGCCAGTTTGCCACCATGCCTAAAACTGGCAGATTTTGGAGGCTAAGCTCAGGGTTACTCTATGCCACAGGCATAACACAAAGCCAACGTTAATGAGGTGGCCTCTTCCTAGTGGAGTTCCCTGATCTAGCAGTAAGTAACTATTTAGACAGAGAAAGATACCAAAGAAACTACTTGCTCAGGAAGACATCAGATACGCTTTGACATACAGCAGGCATATAGGTTTAAACAGAAAATCAAAAGATATTTAGGATTGTACAGAGTGGGAATGTGATGTCCAGAAGAAAAATCATGGGAAACAAAAAAATTTGTGTAATTTGACCCAGGTTTGTAGCCAAAGATCTAAGCAACAACTTTGCCATTGCTGAGTAGGTGCTTACTTCCACGCGTGGTGCTGTTAAGGTTTTGAAAGCTGGAAAGGAACTTTTTACAAGGGCATGTAGCAATAGGATGAGACGTAATGGCTTCAAAGTGGAAGACAGTAGATTTAGACTACATATTAGGAAGACATTTTTCACTTTGAGGGTGGTGAGGCACTGGCACAGGTTGCCCAGAGAACCTGTGGATACCCCATCCCTGGAGGTGTTCAAGGCCAGGCTGGATGGGGCCTTGAGCAACCTGGGCTGGTGGGAGGTGTCCCTGCCCAGGGCAGGGGGGGCGGAAGGGATCTTCAAGGTCCCTTCCAGCCTAAACCATTCTATGGTTCTATGATAATGGTCATAAATAGTTGCTGGATCTAGACTAAATTTTCAGCAGACTAGGACGAGCAACTTGTAAGTTTTAATTTCTGTGTAGTAATGAACAAAGCAACTAGACACATTGACAGAGCCACTGGTGGCTCTCCTTGTCGTGGCTACACTGTATTTCTACACGTCCCTGCAGAACTGGCCTGTGAAAGGTCGCTAAACCAGACAAAACTGGGAAAAGCTGTCCTGCCCCCTCCTGCACACAAAAGGGCCCACACTGCTGAAAATGGAAAAAGGGTGAAAGTGGAAACGGATGACAGGGTATCAGCTTGGGCCGATATGTTCAGCCACTGTAAAACTGCCCCATAACTCTTTGTTATCTTCTTTGCATTAGAAAAAGTGCAAAGAGGGTGTATGCATGCCTTTCCATACATACAGATGCCCCTACTCCTCCAGGAACAGTAGATAGCCCACACACTTCTTCTGGGATATTTTACTTCTGAGGAGCAACAACCAGCTGAAAGACAACTTGTCAGTGATTGACCTGACACCTTCTGTGTGAGACTGGGAAACAGGAGACCTCACGCTTCTACCAGACTGACTGCCATTGCTACCAAGGGTATTGACTACCGTTGCCAGACCAGCAACCAGCACAGACCCTCAGTCTTCAGCAGAGGAGTGTTAGGCAGTCCAACACAACACAGAGACGTTTTTCCACAAGAACAACTGTGTAACAGCCTTCAACACACAACCAGGCTCTGAACAACGCTGGGTGAATAATAGCCACATGAGAATGAAAATTATTGTCATGGGTAACCAAAAAGGGAGGAAAGAGTGTGCAAGATGCAGATTCGTTGGGCATTCTGGCACGGTCAGCGTGCAACAAAACCAGCTCTGGCAGTCTCTTCGATGTCCCATTGCAAATTCAAAGCTTGTTTTGCTGTATTCACTAAAGAATACCCATCTCACTGTACCATGTGCAAGGGATTTGTGCACAGTAAACTTAGTTCTGAGGTAATTCCCATTCATCAGCAACAAAGGTCTGCACAAATATTTTTTTCCTCTGAAGTTCAGGCCTGAAATTGTAGCCGCTTCATTTTTTTTTTCAAGACAGACACTCAAAAATATGCTGGAAATTCAATGCTGTGTCAGATGACTTTAAAAGTTTTTCCAGCTCTTTCCATTTCCATGCAATAATCCATTAAATAATTTCTCTCAAGATAAGATCAAATGTGGTTAGAAGCTAAAATTCTGTGTTTAAATTAACCCTGACCTCCTTTTCTTTTTGTCTTCAAAAAGTCTGCCAAATTCTTCTGACTGTCATACATTTAAAGGTCCATTTGTCATCGGTATAAAGTGACATAACAATGAATTTGTACTGCTTTTTTAGTCTCTCTTAAAGCAGACAAGAGAATACTCTGGTGCCAACAAGAGTATGCATGCAGCATAAGGGGGTTGGTGGGGGGAACGCTTGTTGTCTGTACAAAACAACTAGAAAAATTCTCATTTCAACAGATTGAAGGCCCTTATGTCAACTGAAGCCTCCAAGGCTTTGTAGAATATTTTTTTTCCTAACTTTTTTTAAAGATTAGTCCATTTTCCTTTCCATAAGCCTAAAGAAATATTTTTGTTGTTTTTAAAGGTTTTTGCTTATTTTAATTTTTTCTCAAACCTTGATAAGCAGGAATTATCTAAGGTTTTGCTGAAATCTCCAACATGTTTGTTATGAGATTTTACAGCTTACTGGAAGGAAGTGGCAGTTCAAATATTCAACAAAGTCTTCTTTTCACCCAAATGTTCTTTGTACAGTGGAAGTAAATGGCAACACCATCAGATACAAAGTAAACAGTTAAAA
The DNA here is from genome assembly GCA_017639485.1 of Pluvialis apricaria. Lineage (NCBI taxonomy): Eukaryota > Metazoa > Chordata > Aves > Charadriiformes > Charadriidae > Pluvialis > Pluvialis apricaria. Next base: position 76,913,294 of record CM030044.1, read on the forward strand.
AGTATGATTAAAACCCTTTATTCTGCATTGCTTCACTTTTGCTCTTACGCTTTCAACAGATTGCCACTTAAGTGAAGAAAGAACCCACACCCAGCCCCTCCTCAACCCTTTCTCATAAATACATTAGAAAAAGGACCGAAGGTCCTGATCGATAAACTAAATTAAATTCAGGGGTAACTGAAAGACAAATAACTGACCCTCATTTCTGTTACTATGGATAATTCAGTGACTGCTGTGAAAATAATGCTACCTGATAGGAGCAACAGGTGAGCTAGGCATAGTTCTGCTAAATCATACGTAACATTCAGAAAAAGCCATGTTCTTAAAGCAGCCTCTCTGCCCACTGTTATTATCCATATGCCAAGCAGGATGCTCATTTACAAGGCCATGAATCAGTCAGAAATACACACGAGAGTGCAGGATAACATGGTATTGAAAGCTTAAGAGACAAAAAGACAAAACCCTTACCTATCAGAACTGGTCAAGAACGGCATTGATGCTGCGAGTAGTTATTAAAGGGAATCTGTACTGTTTGCCATATTAAAGGAAATAGTGTAAGTTGCCTCTTTTCCATTCTGCCTTATATCTATTTTAAACTTAGGAAGCCACTTCAAAAACCCACAGACCTCCAAAGGGAAATATCCCAACCCCATCTCTCTGCATGGAAAATATGAAACTATTGAGGGGGGAAACCTCAAAAATTTATTCCCATCTTCAAACAGATTCTGTCTGTAACTTACCCTGGCTACAGAAATGCGCCCCTCCTGGGACTGCAGTGGGAAAATCCCACACTCTCTCTCCCCTCTCCCTCCCCATCCATTTCTGTCTTCTCTCTCTGACAGGAGAAAGGCTGAGCCTTCATCTTGGTCAGGAAGATAAACTGATTTAATTAAACCAAGGTAGACTCAACATTCCCCTCATATTCTGCTCCAGTTCAACAGCAAGACAGCTCCTACACAAACTGGGGTTCACCTCCATTGCCAAAGTGCATGTTAGAAACGGGCTGAGCACAGATGCCTGAAAAAAATGGGGTTTGGGTTTGGGTGGGGATTTTTTTTATTTTTTTTTTTTCAGGAGCACAGCACTTAGAATCATAGAATCATAGAATCATAGAATGGTTTTGAGTTGGAAGGGACCTTAAAGATCATCTCGTTCCAACCCCCTGCCCTGGGCAGGGACACCTCCCACCAGCCCAGGTTGCTCCCAGCCCCGTCCAACCTGGCCTTGAACACCTCCAGGGATGGGGCAGCCACAGCTTCTCTGGGCAACCTGCGCCAGGGGCTCACTTCACCAACACAGGAATAGATTCTTCACCACTTCCATGTGTTTTACCACCAAAAGTACAACAAATATGCCTGTATACCCACTGTATCCAAAGCTGAAGTTATTTCTTATTGGGAATTTTATTGTATTATTTGAAGTGATATTTACCTTATTTAATGGAGAAGCAAAAAAGAGAAAAGAGGAAAGAGAGAAGGATCAAAGCTGAGCAAATCTCCCTGGGACACCCTTTAAGTAAAAAGAAATAAATTTGCCCTTTTCTGCCTCCTTTACAATAAAAGCATTTAAATCTTGACATTTTCTTATGGGATATGAAATCTGCTTTTTGACCAGCTGTAGATGGGACATCCTGAGCAGCTGTAAGCCCTGGTGTAACACAAATCGCATTAAAGACTCCTTGTCAAAGCAGGTAAAGACAGTGTCCTTCAGAGGACTCGAAGCTGCTGCAAGGGCGGGCATGATGAACACCCTGACAAGGGGAATGGGAAGATTGAGGACCAAAACTGTGGATGATGCAGCAGCAAACTGGGAACCAGAGACCTTATGAGCAGCCTCAAGGCAATGCGCTTCAGAGCTGTACTTTGCCTCAAATGAGAGAAGTTCACCTGCCGACCCTTTCCAACCCGGGACTGGGTACACCATCAAGTGCTGAGGTCTCCCTTGGAAGCACCACACAAATGTCCAGGTCACTGTCTCACCGACCTGAGCCAGAAGCAAGGAGTAAAGCACGGGCCCCAGCTCTGAAAAGGCATTAGCACATACTGTTTCTTTTACAACATGGCCATCTGTTTCTGTCGGAGCAGAGCTCTTTATTTTCTTTATGTTCTTGATGATACCTGGGAAGCCCAAAAGTCCTTTTGCAGAAGAATTTGAGTCCTTTGGGATTCGTTGCTGTCATGCCTCCTGTATGGCAAAGCAGAAAGCCCATGAAATGAGGTAGAAGTGAAGTATTAATCATCAAGAGAAGGGAGGACTGAGTGAAAACAGAGAAACCGTAATTTATGAAGTTCATTTATCCCACAATACTTTCCATATGCTTATGCTCAAGGGGAGATTTATAACGTTGTGTGCAGTCTTACCATTACTTAAGTACCGACCCTGAAAACAAGTAATGTAATTTCCCTGAAATGGCTGCTGTCTTTCGTTGGCCGCCTTCTGTTCTTCCCCAGCCACTTCTAAGCCACTGCATTCCTCTCCCACACCTTGGCTGCACCTCCAGCTGCTGGGTGATGGGGGCGGCAGGGAAGGACAGTACAGCTGCCTTGGCTGCAGAACCCCACGTCCCAGGAATGGGCCAGGCAGCGATGCCGTTGGGCTGCGCCCCTGCTCCAGGGTGCTGCCCATTGGTACATAGAGGGCCAAAAAAGAAGCAAGATTTAGCTAGGACAATGAACCGAGAAGCAAAAATTTCTGTTCTCCCTCTCTCAACACATTGACTGCTGTCTCAGCTGGGTGCACGGACCAAACTTTCCCCCATCTCTCAATGACTACAGCAAGCCTGCCTCGTGCGGGGGGCTTTGACACTGAAAATCTTCTCTTGATTACTGGGGGAAGAGAAATTTGTACACCAGCATGTAAAACCCCTCTGACATCTGCTGTGCAGTGGGGAGCTGTGACCCCGTTAATGCCCACTGAAATGAATGTGGTACGGTAATATTTTAACAGTGGTGTTGGAGTTTGGTGTGAGAACTACAGTTGTTGGGTGGAAATGGAGCATCCTACACCAGTGATGAAAAAAAAAGGGGGGGAATATCAGGGTAATTTACTCCTCACATGCAAAGCTGGCGTCCAGTGAAGTCTGGGGCTAGCCCTTGGAGCGGAAGGGAAGTGCTGGGACAGGTTCAGCAGTTTTAAGGATGAAGAGAAGGCATGGGAGCACGGGTGATGAACCACAAACAGAAGGGTGGATGGTTGGCAGTAGCTGAGCAGGATCCCCATGGTAGGTACTTTTGAGGGTGAAATGAGGGATTGCGTTGTGTTATGGCTGGTTTCCACTGGTAAGTGGCAATGCAGAAGCCACAGTGGATCCACCAAGAGATGAAAGAAGGAAGAGAGCAGTGCTTGCAAAGGAAGCATTTTCCAAAAGTACAGCAGCCTGGCTGTACATTTAATCCCAGCACTGAAAGAAACTGTCTTGCCACTGCACTGCTGCTAATCCAATGCCTTTACCCTACATGATCCTTCACTTTGAATCACGGTTACATTGCTTTTCACCTGCATGGATTCAAGCACGTTTAATCAGTCTCAGACAACACTCACAACTCTCAGGATCCTGGCACCTTGCGAAAGTCTTCCCTTCAAAAATATGATGGCAAGTTGTAGATGCACTGAGCTTTCCCCTGATTACAATGGCAATAACTAAGACATGAGCCCTGTCCCTCTTCCTGGGACAAGGAGGAAGACGGAGCGTGTACAAGAGGTCGTTTAGACCTCCCTGATCCTGACAGCATTTCTAAAAAAGGCTACAGAACAACGGAGGGACACCTGAAGCAGACACCAGGTTCAAGAGCAGTGCTCCACTGTCCTGCTGCTGGCTACAGCCCTCCAAACGAGCAGGGGGAGTGTCAGAAGACAGGTATAGGATAATTTGCCACAGGCAAGCCCCTGAGGACCTGACTTGACTTCCAAAACAGAAGCTAACAAGACCATGGTTCTCCACAAGCCTGGATATTTCTCTTGTGCATGTAAGAAAATGCTTACTTCTTCAATTTTGCTAAACTCGTGGGCACAGTGACGCCCAGTGGCAGTGACTTCCATAGCCTGGTTGTACGTGCTGTGCTACAGACGCCTTTTCCTCTCCTCCATGTGCTGCTCTTCCTCACTGCATTTCCAGACCATCGCAGCAGCCAGCAGCAAAAGGAGGCCCTGCAGCTCCCAAAATAAATGCTTCCCTGTATGCCCACAAGCTGTGCCGGCTGAGGAGGCAATAGATTTCTTGGCTGCACTGAGGCTCTAAATGAAAAGGTTTGTACATGAACAAACCTTGTTCCCACAGGGTGATGAGCCTTCCAGATTACAAGATGCATTTTCCTCTCACTGTGTTCCTGGGAAATAAGGATGTGCTCTCATTCCCGTTCTGGAAATGGAGACTGAATCACAGGCAGTCTGTGCAACTTGCTTACCGAAGGGGACAACAGCAGAAGAGGCAGTTGAGTCACCTGCCTACTGCTTTCTCCTTTAAACCACGTTCCCTCCCTGTTTTCCGTGCCGAGGTGAAGGCAGTGCTGTGGGGCCAGGTTTGTGCGCACTGGATGCACACTGACCTGCTGCCAGACCCAGGGCAATGCAACTCTCCCCTCAGTGCGCAACCACCGCGTGTGGAGGGGTCCGTGCTGGGACAGCAGGCTGGCTACCTGCTTGGGGAATGCACAGCCCATCCCCTCACTTGCTCATTAATCCCTTTTCTGACCATGTACCTGCCTGTCTGCTCCACCCCATGCAGGGATGCTCAGAAAACATTTGCTTGGGTTTTGGTGCTGTCTCTTTCTACGGCTCTTCCCTTTTCCTAGGCTAGGGTCTCCGCTGCCTCTGCAGATAGCATGATACATTAAGCATTTTCGTCCCACGCCCTCCTCCCATCAGACTTTTTCCCTCGCGCTCGTCCTCCTGCAGTGACTCGCAGCCATTCCCGATTTGCCTCCCGAGTCTCACATCCCGCTGGTTTGCAGCGGGGAGCCCGAAGCGGGGAGCCCCGGGAGCGCTGAGCCGGTGAGAGGGGAACTCGGCACTGCGTGGGGATGCCTCTCCGAAATAACCCTCCCCGCCAGAGCAAAGCTACTTGCGGCAGTCGCAGGGACATGACACCTGGCTGCCTGCCCAGCCCAGTCCCACGCTGCCCGCTCCTGCTCCGCAGGGAAAAACGCAGGAGGAGATGGGTGTCTCTGGGGCAAAGAGCCTCCAGCTAGTGCCCATAGGACCAAAGCAGAGCGGGCAGGTCCTGGCACTGCTGGATCAAGCCTGGTGCATCGGTTGCCATGGAAACATGCTGGGGAAGAGGGATGGTAGCCACGGGAACAGAGAGCATCCATACTCACCCGACTGCCGGGATGGGGATTTCCTCCTCAGCCCGTGAACGGAGGGGTGTGCGAACGGCGGGGCGAGACGGTGCTTGCTGCTTCTCCTCTGGTCTGAACCAGAAACCGTTTTGTGAGGTGCAGCTCCCAGCCCTCTTCATTTATTTGGGCTTTTCTTCTCTCCTGATTTCAGCCTCCTCTCTGGAGACCGCGAGGGAGTGAACTGGAAGTATGCCCCAGTGCTGCTTCCAGGCAGAAAGGGAGGCAACTCGGCAATGCACTTTCTTGGAAAATATAACAACACTCCTGCCCCAGGCTTCCTGTATGGGTACCTACACCAAGCTGTTAGGCACACTCCCTGCAGATCAGAAAATGAAAACGCAGCAGAAGTAGCCAGGAGTGGGATATTGCACTGTGCATGCACTGTGTGTACGTGCCTGCATGCAGAAATAGCACCGGTGCAGTATCCTCGGGAGCGTGCTTTGAAGTTCTGCATTACAAGTATCTGTTCAGCATATAAGCCCTAAACTATGTAGTATATAAGCTTTCGCATTTTGTAAGGATTGGTGTCCTGCGTATCTTTAGCCCTGTGAGTGGTGCTGTCTGTGTGCACTGCATGAGCCTCCTGGGTACCACCTCTCCGTGCAATGCCCCGGCAAGGTTAGGGGGCTTTTAGTCTCTGATGGTAGAGATGAGGAAACGCAAATTCCTGAACTTAGGGACAAAATCCAATATGTGCTCAAAGAAATCTGCATACTAACTGCTTCCTCCTTCTAGTCAAGATAGAGCGAGAAAAGGCCAGAGCTTTCCAGCCCACCACTGGGGAGAGAGAAGTGGTGTAGCTGATGAGGAGGAGAGGAAACTAGAGCTACCAGGAGAGGTTTCCCACACACACGTTTGCCCTTCAGTAATAAAATGTGTGGGCTGGGAGGGGCAGCCACCACCACTGTGGATGTAACTGAAGTTGGAGGGAGCATCAGCTCGCTGTGGACTGTGCCCCCAGCCTTGGACCACCTCTGTTTCTCCTGCTCCTTCCTTGTGTCTTTGGGCACCCCAAAAGGACTCGCTGAGCAAGAGCCTGAATCTTTTTTGTGGGGTCCAAAAACATCCAGTGGGTTTTTCCACCCCCACACGCTCACCCTGCCTGCTCACCTCCCTCTGCAGCTGCAATGCTGGGGGTTTGTTGGGGGGAGCTCAGGAGAGGTCCCTGCCCTTGTGAGGTGCGGAGGGAGCATCCCGCCACAGCAGAGGTGACAATCAATATCTAATGCTGAATTCTCTGGGGCCCGACACATAAAAACGCCCATGAGGAGCTCGGCTGCTCTGTCTGAAGCGGGGAACGGCACTCCCCCAGCAGCCTGCGCTGCCCAGCAGAGGTTTTGCTCTCGCTGGGGCAGGAGCCCGCAGCATCCAGCTGAGCTGCGATCGCACGGCAGTGGGTAATGCAGGGAAGGGGTGTCCTTCCCAATGAGCCTGGTGCTAGCATGTCATGAGGACACGAGACTTCAACTAATGGACTGTGATGATTTCTTCCAGGTGCTGCAGTTTTTGTTCAGGGCCAATTAATTATTTTAATTCGTAGGTTATCACTGAGGTAGAGCTGTTTTACCAGGGCAACTTCTGGTATTATCCCAGAGAAAAGCACAGTCCATGATGTTTTTATTGTAATGAACTAATAAAAAATGTTGCAACAAGTTTTTAAGAGAAATTAGTCCCCCTATCAATGAGGCTGTATATGGTATTCAAGCATACATTTACAATTACATGTAAAGCCACCATATCCAGAAAACAAAAAGAAACTAAATTAAAATATTCATGTGAGTGGAGCCATAGCACTTCTCAAAGCAACGCTGAATGCATCTTTCTAAAGCACAAAGCCTGCAAGAGCTTTCACAATGAACTACCGTATTAAGAATGATGCTGATTAACAATAATTAGTATCTATACCCAATTTACAGAAAATGATTATTTAATCCCCATAATAACTGTCATTAAGTAAGTGATTAACATGACTTTGTTACACTCCACCTATTTAACATTCCTTTTGCAGTAAGTGCCTGGGGAAAACAGAAAGGCTGTTTCTCCATCTGATTACACACTGCAAAATCCGTAAAACCACCTTTCTCATCCAAAGGACTTGAGATGGAGAAATTTTGCTCAGCTACTCAGAGAGGCTGAATGACTTCAGCCAAACAGTCTTCCTAGGCTAGCAGAAGTCGGTGTGATAGACTGTCTCAGCTCCTCCGACACTGACATCTGCTCTCTCCAGAGGGCACGAGTAGACACCGCCAGTTGTCTGCCCATGTCGCCTTCCTACCCTCTTTCGAGATATTTGGGAAAGTCGCTCTTTTGCCTTGTCCTGTCTATGTGGGGAGCGTGGAAAGCAAAAAGGGTGCAAGTTTATTTTGGTCTGCAGCACTGCACGTCAGAATTAGCTCAAACATAATTGTAATTAATTATATCCTACCTTTAAATAACTGCCTTTTTTTTTTCAGTGCTTTATGATTTATTTATTTTTTTACCATTTCAGAATGTGTCCCAACATGCCAGCATGATGGAGAAGGTAGAGATTTTAAATGTGAGCAATTGCAGGAGACAGCAAGTAAGACCAGCTTTCTAAAGGTATTCAAAGGTATTCCCAGCAGCTTCCCAGTGCTCGTGGGAGGATGCCAGAGCCAGGGCACACGTGTGCTTTGTCAAAGCCTCTGGCACTCTGTGCCTCCTTCTGATGAGCCAGGATGAACTCTGTTCTTATTTTCTCCTTCTTTGCTCCTTTCAAACTGCTCTGAAAATCAGTTTTCAAAGTACTGTGCCACACACAACATCCACACACTCCTACTGTTTTCTTTTTGTCTTTCAAACATAGTTTGAGGGATGACAGCCAGAAAGCACATAAATGAAAGCTGTGATATAGGAACAGATATGTACATATGCACATTTAAATGTATTGTTTACACAAATGTACACATATATACTCTTTTCTTTCTGTTTATTCAAATAACAATTGATATCTTATAATTCGTAATTCATTTATAGGAATTTCCCATCATAGCTCTGTTTGTGTGTTTTGATAACGATTTGTCCTACCTGCATATCAAGCAATCTTTGTCTGTTTCCCATGCATTTCAGAGCTGACTTGAATGCATGACATATCTCTTGGGGTTTTGTGCTGCAACAGGGTGCTGGGTTAGTATTTGGAAAGGTCGGAGGGGTGGGACAGGTGGCTGGCCAAGTATTTTATGACTCTATGACTGTTCGGTATGGACAGTAATCACATTATCAATTAATCCTGCTGAGTGCAGCCATAGACGCTTAGAAGCAAGGGCAGCCCTTTGTGTCATTTCCAAATACAATTGATTCCCTACCTGAGGATCCGATCAAATTATTCTCTAGTGTCCTGGTTCCGGCAGGGATGGGGTTAATTTCCCCAAGGGTGGGGAGGGGACACAGGTATTCCATGCCATGTGAGCCATGCCCGGGCTATAGGGGGAGCTGCCGGGGGAAGGGGCAGGAAGTCGTTGCTCAGCGCGGGCTGCGGCGGTCCGGGTCTGGTCGGTGAGCGGCGGTGCCCTAATCGCGTTTGTATATTCCTTTATCGGTGTTATTATTGCTGTTTTCTCTTCCCTTTGCTGTTCTGTTAAACTGCCTTTATCTCAACCCACGAGTTTTGCCTTTTTTTTCCTATTTCCCCCCGACGGCTGTGGGGGGTGGAGCGAGCGGCCGCCTGGTTCGTTGCTGCCGGCTGAGGCCAAACCACGACGTCTAGCTGAACACTAAGGAAGACATTATATTGTCATCTGAATGTTTGGGCAGAGTCGCGCAGCTTCAGGGGAGGGGGCACCAGCACGGTCTCTTTGAAGCCAGCACGTTGTTGCTTGCAGGGTGGCTGAGCAGGTGAGCTGAGCAGCGACCTGCGGTAGAAGCTGACCCGTCTCCTGTTTGCAGGCACGAAGGGGCTGGCAGCCCAAGGAAACACAGTGAGAGGATGACAGAGGGCTGCCGCCTCCTGCTCTGCTGCCACCCTCCTCCCTGTCCTCCTGAACCCATGTCCTTTTGCTCCCCTTCGCCCCGCACAGCCTGCGCCTGCCACCTCTGCCACTGAAAGCAGCCATGGCACAGCACTGGCAAGGAAATCGCTGTGAGAGCTGTGCAGGATCTGAACAACGCGCCTTATCGCTCAGTTGGTCGCACCCTTACCAAAAGTGCCTGCTGTCATGCCACTGAAATAGGCTGTGGGAAGAGGGTGGGCAGGAGCAGGGTGAGCAGAGGGCACAGAGCAGCATGCACCCGGTGAGGAGGTGGGTCAGCAGCCCCCAGATGTTGAGTAAGTGCAGGGGTGGATACTGCATGAAGCAAAGCAAAGAAGAGCAAACATGCTAGGGCCGTGAGTTTTCTCTGAAGAGCAGGATGCCCAGCTGCCTCACCTGCCCTTGACTGTCATCACTTGGGGAGTACCAGGGAAAGAAGTGGAGGTCAGTGGGGTGTCTGCCCCTTGTCCCCTACTGATTTAGTAGGAAACAGGCCTGTGGTTTCCAGAAGTTCAGACTAGCACAGCTAAGCTGAAGCATGTAGGAAAGACTCTTCTGCTGGGTGTGGGATTGAGGGAAGGCACTCTGCATCCCTGCTCTGGCGAGAAAGGGGAAACAAAGGCTTGAGCATTACTCCTTGAGCATCAGTCTGGAAGCTGACGCCACATCTCTGCTAACTGCACCATGTCCCTTATTCAGAACAAAAGGGGGAGACCCTCAGGAGACTCCACTTGTAACAGAAAGGACCTGTGTAATTTGGGGCTGACCGTCCGGAGGACGTGGGGCTGGAGCTGACAATCCGTGTGTCCAAGGGAAGAGACCAGAGGAAAGCATGTTTTCAGGATGGACTCCACAGGCACACAGATTCATGATTTCTCAGGTGCTCCACCAGGAGCCTGCCTGGTGTCTTTCCACGAGCCATGTCATATCTCTGTGCCTCACTTTCCCTAGGTATGAAATGTATTAAATGTCCCAAACCAGACACCCCACACCCTTGGCCATGTGGACAATTACAGCTGCCACTACTTCTTTCTTTCCGTTTGACCGTGATCCTGCATTGCTGAAAATTCAAGTATTTATCCATCCAATGAGACTACATGAAAGCTCATGTTTCCAGCTGTGGAAGGGGCTGGGGAAATGAATACCTGGTTTAGCACCTGAGAAGGACTGTAAAGACCAAGCACATCCCTCTTCCTACATAATTTTCTGCAGACTTAGAGCTTTAAAAACTCCTCGAGCTTGCAGTCACCTGTCATCAGACAGAAGGCTGCATGCAGTGGATGACAGCAGAGACCAAAGATCAGCGGCTTCAGTGAGGCCAAGGGAATGATTTTCTCTCTGCAAGACAGAAGACAGTGTCAAATACCTCCTTTGCTTAATGATGTTTTTTTTGGCGATGGTCTACAGACTAAACATGCAGCCCATCCTGAAGGAGGGCTGTGGCTGATTCCGCAAGCCGCTGCGCTCAGGAGAAATAAATACGAATTCATATGGAGAGGTGTAACACAGAAGCATACCATTTATGCTTTGGAAAGCTGTCGTGGTTTAACCCCAGCCAGCAACCAGGACCACGCAGCCTCTCGCTCACCCCACCTTCCCCCCGAAGAGGGGCAGGGAGAAGAGTGAGAAAAGGAAGGGAAAGGGGAAAAAAAACCTCTCATGGGTTGAGATAAAGACAGTTTAATAGAACAATAACAGGAAAGGAAAATAACAGCAATAATGATAATAATAAAGGTAAAAGAATATGCAAGACACAAGTCACTCTCACCGCCTTGTGAATTGGTTGCCCAGCCCAACGTGAGCAGAGATCGTGGATTCCCCCCGCCCCAGCCAATCCCCATTTATATACCAAGCATGATGTCTATGGTACAGAATATTCCATTAGCCATTCCATTGTTCTGTCTATGTTCTTCTGTGGGAACCTGAAAAAAGTCCTTGATTAGTATGAACACCACTTAGCAACAACTAAAACAATACGCAGTGTTGACAGTCCTCTCATAACAAATCTGAAAACACAGCAACCACTAGAAACAAAATTAACTCTGTCTCAGCTGATACCAGCACAGGTGCTCACAAAAGGACTTTGAAGGCTAGAGGTCTATTCCCCTACTGCAATGCAGAGTTGGCAAAACAACTTGAAAACATTCCTGACTTGAATGTTCATGTCTAACCTGCTCTTAAAAGCCTACAGTATGCAGGCACTCTCCTGTTCGGCATTTCAACCTGCATCCACCTTATGACAGAAAAGGTACGGGCACAGGAAGAGAGGAAAAGAGTAAAGGGAAAAACTTGGAGTGAAAAAATCTGGCCTTTTCCATCCATTTTAGGAGGCTGCATTCTAAGATGGAGCCAAAGATTTATCGGAAAAGGCAAAGTCATTGTGACTCTTTCCACTGACATTATGGGGCCCTTCAGAAGATATATTCAGAACGGTTTCTAGCAGTTACCATAGAACCAAAACATTTTAGATTGAAATTAATTTTCACAGTGCTGAATACGACAATGACATCAGACATTAATACAATTTAAAGAAATATTTTGCTTGTGATGGGTGGAGGATTGCAAAAGCTGGTCCTGTGCCACTTTCCACAGGACTTCCCAGACTCTTCTGGCTCTGTTGCAGCTTCACCAGTTCCAGGAAACTATCAATTATTTTGAGCATCTCTAAAGACCACCAGTATCAACCCAGCTCTGCAGTGAGCTGGGCAGCAATACACTCAAAGACACTCCAGGTCCATCCTGAATCTTGCACAAAGGAAAACGCTGACAGTACTGGTAACTTCAGTAATACAAAGAAAGTTGCATGTGTGATTAGCCATTCACACACAGTACCTCTGGTGAAATTCTGTGGTGTGCCCAGATTATAACTCCCAGGTGCAAGTTTGCCTAACGCTTCTCTACCTCTGCCATTGTTACCATGCAGGGGAGCCCCTGCTCCGTGTCCTGGACCATAGCACAAGTCACACAAACACGTAGTGCCTCCTTCCACTCTTCCATCTTTTGCATGTATGTTTGCATCTGGCATGACCATCAGCTAGACCTTTCTCAACAATACATATATTAAGCACGTTACATGCTTACAGCATGTACAATACATGTTATGTGTGTGTCCCCGTGTTAAAATATGCATCAGCTGTTCCAGCTGCCATTGTTCCTGCACTCCCAATGATCTCCCTTTGCATGATATCAGAATATAAAATCTGATGTCAAAAAACAAGCAAAGGTCATAATTGCTGACTGTGACCAGCAAACCATGCATGCACAGGCTTGGCTTTCAACGTGAGCATGTGCTTAGGAGTTTTCTTGAATAAAGACGGACTTTGGCTGTGCAATTTGCTATAATTTCTGAAATTTGGTGTCTCTGCCCAGAAATCAGTGAGGGTAAGTCTTAAGAAGCACTTTACATTCAGAGACAATTTTGTTAGTAACTCTTAAAAACAATGCAGGCTTTATTTTCTCTCCCTCTTCTTCTTTTTAACTAACAGTATAATGCAAAAGATTCTTAAACAAATTAAAAAAAAAAAAAAAGCTAAATCCAACATTTTCAAAAATATCTCCCAGTAAAACAGCGCAACTGCCTGTATCTCCAGGCAGGGTTCTGGGGCACTGATGAAGAAACTGTGCGCATTGTTTTGTGAGTAGACTGATTGAAGTCATTGGGATGGCACACTATGGTGAAAAGAGACACCCAGAAGATTGCAGGATTAGTGAATGACTGAGCTCCTGAAGTAGTTTTTAAGGGAAGGAACCTAAAGCAAACTGGGGAAAACTGTCCTGGTGATGCACTCTGTGAGTGTGGAAAGAAATCAACAATAACACTGTATTAATGAAAAAAATATTTAGTATGTCAGCACTTCATTAAAAAGGCCTACAGAAATATTAAGGTAGACAGAAGGTAGACCCTAAACAATGAAAATAGGGCAGTACGTATCATGTAAGGGTATATGCCTAAATTTAGAGAAAAACCCAGTCAGCTGGGGCTCGTAGAAGGTGCTCAGTATTGTACTATGTCAGCACATTATTTTAGAGTAAAACAATGCAACAGACTATCGACCTCAAGCAGTGATTTTGTATCTTACTCGACAGATTCATAAGATCTAAATACAGATCTTACTAACATTTCATGAGAAAGGACTGTATATAGTGAAGCAATCTGGTAAAGCTTGATCTGTGCAATTAACTGTATCTAGCTCTGAGGGACAGAGGCAGATGCCATCTATTCGAGTGATGGGGAGGATGCATCTTCTGCCTTGAACAGGGATCTGAAAGCATCTGTGCCGTCCTGCCAGAGGACAAGCAAGGCAGTTTCTTCCATTTCAGTTTTATCTTGAGTCGGGGAATAGCAGGGTAGCTTTGTACCAGTGACTGAACCACGGGATTGGTTTTATTTGCTGTGAGTTTGGGAAGCTGTGACAGGGTTTGGTTCTGTCCTTCAACTCTGCACCAGTGCAGATTGCTTATTACTTGGTGTATATTTGGGTATGTGCTTGTGCATTTTCAGAAGGAAAAGAGAGGAAGAGGGATGAGATTTGGACCTGCTTCAAAGAATTCCCACCTCCTCTGAGCAAAGTGGAAATCATTTTTTCTCTGTTCTGCAACAGATATGGACGCAGTGTGATACGCGATGCCCCAGGCCACACGCAGCATGGTGAGAATAAAAATAAATGTCAAACAATTCCAACTTTGTAAAGGAGCATGTTCTGGGGACTCTCACAGTACGATTTTATTTTGAAATGTATCAATATTGTTTATCTACTCAATAACTAATTCATACTTTAAAAGTAGAAGATGATAATGAAAACAAAAATTCCGCAAGGAAAGCACTGGGAAAATATTCTGAATTCTGAAAACTCTCCATAAAAAATGAATTAGAAAAGAATCTGTTCTCTGATAAACCTGTGATTAAAAATGTGATCTCTCCTAGCATAAAATACACACATAATACCTCTGGCCTTCAGGTGGCTAAGGAAGCCTTGTTTCCTTAATGGGAAAATGTTACCTGAGCGCAGCTGCATTTTAACTTTAAGCTCTTGCCAGCTTTGTTGGGTGGTCGCCAGCAGTGCTCACTGGGCACTGTGAGGAGACGCAGGGATCAGCTGAAGCTCTGAGGAGCCCTTAAGCAGCACCTGGTGGAGGGGTGAATTTTTCAGTTTCTTCTCTATTTCCGTTTTCCACGGACCCTGCCTCTGTACAGAGAGGCTGCAATGAGAAAATAAATCCACCCCAGCAGCAGCATGGATTTGTCCTGAACGTGACACCTGGGCCCTCACAAGGGGCTGACCCTGCACAGGGCTGTGGACCATCCTAACGTCCTCCAGTTGAGTTGGCTGCAGAGGGAGGAGGGGACTTTTTACCACCTTTCGAGGTCCTGAAGCTCCATGCCCAGCTGTTCTCTGGTGGTGAGACCATACCTTCTCACCGCCTTTTCCACTGGTGGGAGCAGAGCGGTGACCCAAGGAGCAATAGAAGGCAATACTGACATACAGGAACCACCAGACTGCTGAAAAACATAGCTCTGGTTACCAACAAGAGCCGCTTCCTTGTTGAAAGGCTTGCTCAGCTGCAAGATTTCAAGCCACCACATCATCTTTGGCCCCTCCAAAGTTGTTTCTGCCAAGGCCATGGCAAAGGCAGGCTTTTCATTTGGAGGAGCTGAACCACAGCTGGACCACAGAGGACTGTCCTCTGCGTTTGGGCTGGTGGTGCCCAAAGTCCTGTGGTGGCCACACAAGGTCTTTACTCCTGTAGATAATGATGTGTGAGACTAGTGGCACAGCACCATTTCTTCCCCATCACTTTGTGATGTGAATTGCTTAGGGCGAGGTCCTATTGACATCAGTGGTCCTATTGACATGAGTAGTCCTGTTGACTTCAGGGAGGCAAGCACGGGACAAATACCCTCCACTGCACTATCAGGAGGTGCAAACCTAAGCATCCTTCTTGTTTGATCTCAGCAAGCATGGAAAGTGCTGAGTGCTGATGAAACACTTGCAAGAGAATAAAGGTTTTCACCAAAACGGCTTTTTAACAGAGATTTATTTTCACTGAAACTGTTGACATAGAAAAAGGGAATTATTTTTCTTATAAAATATGTCTCTTTGAACATTTTACCAAAAATATTAACAAATGTTTTCTAAACTGTGATTTTTATCAAAACCAGACCACACCATGCGAATGAGTTCAGGCAGCTACAGAGAGACCAATTAGAGCAATTCCCTTTGTACTCGCTCCCGCACAGAAAACTAAATGGAGATTTCTGTGTCTTGTATGCAGTCATAGCAAGTTCTCCCTCTCTAATGGCGGGACCAAAGGGTGGCAGAGGAGGAAAAAAACGAAGGAAGGTGAAGAAAAAACTGCACATATCACAAATACTGCTCTCAATAAAATGCCTAAACATCTTTCTGACTCAGCATATCTGTCAGAGGGAATGGCAGAGTTCATACGACTCGAAACCAGGCTCTGTTTACCCAATGGGGCCAACAGTGCTACAAAAAATGAGTTGTGGTCCCCAGCAAGAAAAGTACATGGCTGTAAAAGACGTGTGAAAACTGACTGAAGGCACTGGATACTTACATATGTTAGCATGGCAAGACATGGAGATAATAGGTTTGCAGAAGTATTATTGGGGTTAGCATTTGGCCTTCAGAGTTACTAATGTTGCTGCTGCCACTGCCAGAGAGCGGGACTGGTGTACACTTTTTACCAGAATTCTTTTCAAAAACACCCCAGATTGCTTTTGAATTGTGATTTTATTTTAGGAAAGCATGAAAACATTTATTTTGTCCTTTCTTTTTTTTTTTTAATATGTCATCTTAAAAACAAAGGAAAGGTTTTTCATGCTTCAAAAGAAATGCTTTGATTTGTTTTGTTATGTCTGAAAATTTTTCTTCTTTTTGCTTTGTTTTTACTTTGTTTTCTTCCATTTTCTTACCTCTATTTACTCTTTCCCAAAGAAAAAGGGAAGCAGAAGAATAAGAAGAGGCTTTTGGAGGAAACGGACGTTCTTGTTCTTTCTTCTTTTGTTTCTTCAAAGTGCAAAATGAGAGAGAAGTAGAAATGGCCTTAGTTTTCAAACATCAAAACTGAAAATAAAGAAAATGGATTTTGCATGTTTTTTAAAAGCTAAAATAGAGCACAAATGGAATTTAAAATTAAATTAAGCCAACCTTTTTGTCTAGGCTATCTGGTAGAAAAATTTAAGGCAGTTTCAAAAAGGGACTTTTGTTGCAATGTGTTTTCTTGAGAAACAGCTTTGATTTTCAGTCTGCCAAAAGTTTTGCTTACCAGAACAGTTTGAATTAGAATAAAGTCGCTTCTGCAGGACCAATAGAGTCGATGCAGAAATCATTACTGACATTAAGAATGAGGGACCATTTCTATAGACTTATTTTTGAGAAAAAAAAAAAAAAAAGACCAGGTACCAGGTAGAGTCCCTTGCTCATGGTGCAGTGATGCCCTTCATACTTACTGCACCGTCTGTCTAAATACCACTTCTTCTGGATCACCATTCCATTAAAAAAGACCATTCAATGGCAGGCTCGCACATTTCCTTTTTCTGGCCTTGTCAAAATGAGCTGCTTGTCCATCACCCCTCGCCACCAAATTTTTGCACCAGGAGGTTTGCTACAGCTCGTCGCCTCACCACAACTCCTTGCTGGTCCCCACGAGGCCACAGCTGGACTTTGATGCACTCGCTGGAATTACAAGACTGCCAAGTCACAAGGTCACCTCATTCAGGAAACATACCTTTAATTCCACCTTTCACTGAGCTCTTGTGTTCCACAGAGGTTATTGGACACCCAGAACAGATGTAATCAGAAAGGAGCTCTCTTCCTTACAGGTCTAAACTATTCTGGACTACATTTTTATTTAGTATTTTGCTGGATGCTGAATCATAGCTACCTCACAAGCCTGTTCTATGCGGCTCACAGCAGTAAATGGTCATTCTGAGACTGTTTCTTGAGTCCCGCTGCAAAAATCAAAGTAAACCTGAACGAGTTCAGGTTCTGCTAAGGCCAGCAACTGGGCAAAGACAAATGCCAGGACTGTTATTTTGTTTATATCCACCCACCAAGTTAGTAAAAGACTGGGGGAAAATGACAAAACACTTGGCCTCCCTTCTGTTTCAGTGCTTTTTCTGCAAGCTGTGCTATGGGGAGTTGGGCCATTAACATTTAGACGTAGACATCGGTCAGCAGCTGGCTGGGTGCAGCCTTGCAGCTGGAATGCCACTGCCTCTGCTGCTCATTAAGTCTAAAAGTCTCCTACCACTACTCTGCCTTGCAACACCCCACTTCCCTGTGCTCTAGGGAGACTTTTAAATTATAGTCAAATTTGCTTCCTTCTTTCATCTCCGTTTCTGGCTTCTGACAGTAAGAATATCAGTCTACAGCAAAAATGTACTGGATTTGCTTCTAGGTTAGTTTTTTCTGTATTAGTGCCTAAAATCTACTAATAATCTTGCAGTCATTTCTCTTTCCCAGGCCAATTCTGAATACTATCTGTCACCAAATCTATATGAAACTTCTCTTATTTTGACTTCTCTTTTGTAGCTTCCAGAACTCATAAGAGTCAGTGATAACTTGCTGCAGTCACTCATTAACCTCACTCAAAAACGTGTGCCTTATTTCTGCTCTGAATATGCTCACCTTCATGTCCTAGCTGTTGGGTCACACTTTTGACTGATAGAAATTTATGCTCTCTGTGCAAGTTGTCGCACTTGGTGATCTACCGATCTTTTCTGCGTAAAGCAGATTTGCCTCCCCAAGTTTTCACTGACATGTCTTCCAAATCTCTGTTCTTGCAGCTCTTTTCTCATCTGTAGCCCATTTTCTGACATCCTACTTGAAATGCAGCTGCAAGATCCGGACACGACATTTCTACGGCCAGAGGGAGAGCGGCCGGTGTGTGAACAGAGGAAATATGATTTCTGCCCTCCCATTCACCAGCCTACTGCCCAAACTTGTCAAGATCAGATAAGCCCCTGTGACCTCGGTATTGCCACATTTAGCTGGTTCTTCTTCCTGACCACACCTTAATCTCCGTTACACTGCTAATAAAGTCTCTGCAGTATGAGGAGTTCATATTCCCTATATGCAGGTGTATAGTTTAAGCACTTTGATTACAATATTAGCCACCTAAAGTCTCATATCTAGTCAGGAGTGGCTACCTCAACTGCTCCGGACAGTCTCTTCCTAAGGACAAATTTCTCTTAATTTCAACATTTTACTAGTCAGCAATGGAAGAAAAAAATCTTTTTGTATATTCCTAGGGTGGTTTTTTTTTTTTTTTTTTGTTCTGTTGTCATTCACTCTTCCTACAGCTCCCTGTCATATTTTTGTCTGAAAATTGTGGACCTTTTAGAGCGGTAAGCCCACAGTTGGAGAGGCCTGCTCAAGTGTTTGAAAGCACATGGTCGGAGCTATTCATTAGTTGGGGTTAGACAGGTAGATTTTGATACCAGAAAGGTCTTTGATGTTGATCTGT
The DNA here is from genome assembly GCA_017639485.1 of Pluvialis apricaria. Taxonomy (NCBI): domain Eukaryota; kingdom Metazoa; phylum Chordata; class Aves; order Charadriiformes; family Charadriidae; genus Pluvialis; species Pluvialis apricaria. The sequence goes on from CM030044.1 coordinate 76,932,102, forward strand.
ACACCTCTGTGACACTTTCATACATCTTCCTTTAGCAGAGCCTACGTCAGGCTTGGTAACCCTGGGTGAGCTAGAGAACATTTTGGTCTCAAACACTTCAACTAAACACAGAATCTGCCAGGCCTGAAAAAAGCATGCTTATCTTCTCAATTTACCTCTGTACAGCATACTCCATATAAACTCAATTCCTACATCAAGGCCATCACTTATATTTCAGATACAGCCTTCATTTAAGAATCTGCTCATGCTCACCACTTGAACTCTTCTCGTGCAGGTGTGCTAACAGACGCATCTTCCTGAATTCATCTCTAGCTAAGCTGCACTTTCACCATTAGTTACACTCCTTATTAAAATCTGATGCTTTATGTGCAGATTTGTGTATTTCTAGCTTCTAGTTGGTAGGTGTTGACGGGATTTCATGATCTTGTTTCCTTGCCCATGCAGGAGTCAGTGTGCACATACGCTAATCGAGTGTATGCAGTCTGGTATTTCACAACTCTCCAGTGACTATAACAGATTATAGCCACCAGCTTAATTTTTAGGTCCTTTCTTGAGGAGACCTAGTGCAGTCACTGCTATTTGCCATGTAGCATGATTCTGTAAAGTACTGCTAACATGGGCAACTTCATCAGTTTTAAGACCGCAAGGGAACCTTACAATCATCAAGACTGTTCCCCCAGCCCAAAGGCCACATAATTTCTTCAACCATGCCCGCCTCCCAAGATTTCCACTGTTCTACTTGTCACAGAGCTTAAATAAATACACTTTGCCTAGAGACATTTCCTGGACACTGGAAGAAAAGAAATGAGAATTCAAAAGCTTGTCTGACCCCTCCATGTCCATTTTTGCTTTCTCCCCTAAAAAGGATGTTTTCTGAGCGTTCGAAGCACGAGGTCTTCTGCGTTCCTCAGCTTCCTCAGCAGGGTGATCGATATGTATTTCCTGTGTGCCAATACTGGAACTACCTGTGTGTGTTCATCAGTATATCACACTTGTACACAGCTTGAGCCCTGCCTATACTCAGAGAGACACTCTTGAGTGGGATTAAGCAATCTCATGTAGGTGCTGATGAATAAGCGCGTATTTGAAGCTGCCAGTGACATTGTAACCAGGTATTTGTGGCAAAGGAGTGGCCCGAACAGGACCGTGAACAATAGAAGTAAAACCACAGCTTTCTGTTTGTGCAGGGATGGGAACGCCAGGTGGGAGAGATCTGAGAAGCTGCTGTCAGCACCTCACTATAGCAAAGAGTCACAAAACAAGCAGCAGAAGAAAGCAGAAGAATGCAAGAAAAAAATCCTGCTAGCATTGTTCAATAGCAGTTGTGTGATGACTTCAAATTGGTTTTCTTTACTGGTTGGCCTTTTAACTAATATGGTTTTATAATGTTCACTAAGGTAGTGACATTCCATAAAACAGTATTTGAGTGAATACCTTGTAGCAATGGAGCTGATGTTTAAGTTTGTACGTGTCATAATGGAGGCTATTAAATTGCCTAATAAATGGCATTGTGTGGGAGATTGTGTTTTGTATTTTAAACAGAGAATGACAAAACATCTTTGTCCTTCAAAGTTCAATGTACTTCATGTCATGTTCTAGGCAAAGAGATAGATTTTCCACTGGTGCAGTCTCAGTAAGTTCACAGAGTTAATCAGTAAAACACCCAGTCCTCATTCCTGTAGACAGGGTGTTGGTTAGAAGTAACATTTATTTTATTATAACAGCATTATCATAGTTCCTTCAAACACCATATGCAATCTAGCTCAAGAATTGCAAACACTGCCTGCTTATCTAGGTACCCACATCTTTAATGTATGTGTCCTCATAATTATCTTGTAGGGCTACTGTTACTCTTGCACAGCCACGGGGCCCTGAGGTACGGTAATTTATCCCAACCCATATAAGAAATCTGCAACAGAGAACTAAATTTAACTCACACCTCGTGGGATAACAAGACCCTCTTTCTACCCGTTGATTTCAGTAAAGACTGACTGTGCAGGTGACAAAACAAGGAGAACAGATTTCCTCTCCAGAAAGGTGAATTTCTTGTCTTTGTCCCAGTTATCAGGAATGCGCCTTAGACGTGCATGTGACTGCAAGTGTGGCCCTGCTTCTTCTTGGGATCTTGCTCCTGGGACACATTTTTCATCTCATTTCTGTGGGGAAAATTCTGTGGTCTATACATGTGTGTGAACAACTCCCAGTGGATTATTGTATGCTTGTTTCAAGTCAGGCTTTTCTTGTGTCAGCTCTCAGCACTGCCTTTTTTATATTTCAGGTTTATTAGCTATTGCATTACAAGGAAGTCCATGCACCAAATCAAATATGCAGAAGTGCATGTATTCAGGAGTGTCCTTGGAGACTCTCCCCTCATATAAACAAGACATTAAGGATAGAAGTGGTTGTAGCACTATGTGTAAAGAAGTTATGATTCATTCCAAGTCATTAGGGGGTAAAAACAGGAAAATTTTTTGGAGGTGACAGGACAGGAATGCAGATACAACACAGGACAGGTGAGTACATATGGGATCAAGCTGCCGTACACCTGCTAGCTTTTCTTCAATAGGAGAAAGCACAAGAACAGCACGATAGTCAGCCAGTTACCTACGTCCCGCTAACTTTTACCAACAAAGCATGTGTTTTCACCAGCCTGCTGTAGTGTGAAAGGTGGCAAGGCTTGCTCTACAGGCTCATGCTACCACAGGATGCTGAAAAGAAGCTACAATGTCAGTTGCGAACAAGTACAGGTGTTCAGTTCTTTACTATGTGTATCAAACTTTCTACCCATTCTGGGTTATTTCTTTTTTGCCGAGAGGATGGAGTTTGGTGGGGCTTCTTATGCTATTGGGCACCAACTGCAGTTTCTGGTTCGTCTCTGCTGACGCAAGGCAAACATCCAAAGTTTTGCTGAAGGACCCCTGCAGAGCACGGAGGAGAGAGAAGGCAACAGGAGAGAGTGCTTCCTCACCAGGCAGCAGAAACACAGTAATGCCCGTTCGGCACAGAGGTGGAGGAAAACAGCCCAGGCCTTTCTACCATCACTGTCCATCTTTCCCCATACCCTGCTTACAAACCATCCTGGCCTTGTGCTCTGTGTTGTTTTCTGCAACTCAGCTCAGCTCAGCTCAGCTCAGCTCACATCACAGCGATGAGTCAAATGGACGAGATCCTCAGCCTTCCCTGGGGAAAACCAAATACCTAGTCCAAGACGGTTATGAGGAGTGATGGATGTACAAATAGGGTTGCTCATAAAGACCCAAAACCTTGAAGGTTTAGTGTCTGCAGTGTTGATCACATGGTACGGCCACATTTGCAGTGATCTGAAATATTATTCTGAGACACGACACCACTTCAGAATTAGAATTTACATGGGTACATCAGGATCCAAGTAGGTTAAAGCTAGAAAATCATTATTTGAATTGGACTGCTATGTAACTCTCAGGAAATGCAATGAAGTGGAACTGTCAAGTTCATTTTAGTGCAGCTACCCAATGCACTGTGTGCATTAGAAATTATTAAAGGTTTACTGGAAAATAGTTCAACCAGAGAAAAGAGCACATTTGGTTTTCCCATGGAGTTGCATTAAATTCAAGGGTAATTTGTGCTAATGCATATAATTTTCCTACCTGTTTCTGGATCTATATGTAATGTAAGCCTGCGGTATTCTGACAGCATTTTAACATATGGTCTGAATTTTGGACTTGCTGCATAAAAGCTAGCATAGGAAGACCATGTAAAAGTTTTGCAATGGCTGAGAGCTGAGTTATCCATTATGGACATATTATGTCAGCAATCCAAGTTTTTCTGTTTCTGAATTTTCTTGTGAACAGCTCCAAGTTGTATTAAATTATTCACTAAGCACAGCTCCATGTGCAGCTTGTGAACCAACTGAAGCCCCTGATTGGTTTGCACCCTTTGATCATTCTGACCCAGTGCAGTTCCCATTGAAATGAATGAGATGTTTCCATTCACTGTTTGCCATGTGTGGTGTGTGATTGTCCTCTTGGTGAGGAGATGCCATTGCTTCTGCTCACAGAAATATTAAAAAAATGAATTTGGAAAAATGACTGAAGAATACTTTTTTTTTTTTCCTACATGAATACCCTTATTTACATGCAAATAAAGATGGTTGTCTGCAAGAAAAGCCATTCTGAGTCATTAATGTTAACATAAACCTGCTCAAACCAATGACCAAGGATCTCAGGGAAAAAGCAGAAGTGCAGTCACGGTTGCACCAGTGAAGAAGAGCCTTCAGCAAAACACTCCCTGATTACTCGTGCAGCAAGAGCTGCCCCAAAGCCACACAGAAATGCACCCCTGCAAAATTAAGGTGGCAATGTAAATGTCATACAACCCTACACCTCTAAGTTCCGTTTGAGAACTACCTTTTGTTCCCTCTACACCATCTCACTGCACCTGAAACTTGTAGAGTCGTTGCCTAACACTCCAGCTTAATGTATGGCTGTTTTTCTTGGTTGGTGAGATGGAGACTTCAAAATTACATGCAAGTAGTTTCCATGTGGGAACAAGCGCCGTTTAAGTACAGGCACAAAGTATCCAGAGCTTAATGTCTCACACACTTTCTGAGCTATAGCAGCTGTTTGGGTAGTGCCTCCTATATTTTCATTGGCTCATTTTCATGGATATTTTTGTTCCCTGACTAAATGCTCTACACCATGCTGGGAAGAAGTGTTCTAACAGGATGATAAACATCGGGTCCTGGAGGGCTAAGGCAACAACACAAAGAACGGCTTTTCAAGCTCTTGTCCTGCTCTAGTGCCCAGCACTTGCTCTGACTGCAGTCACTGGAGGTAAATGAGGACAGAATTTGATGTGAGGGTTTTCAAGTGAGATTTTCAGAAGCCTTCAGCACTGACTTTACAACACATGGCAAAGTTCTCATTTTACCACTGGCTTCCAGGGACGCACATCTAGGTCTTTACCGAATACACTTGGAAATATTCTCTAACTTCCATCATTGTCACTGTCAATAGCAAGATCTAACCAAGATCAACAGCAAAAGCAGTAAACATGGCAGAAGGACTAGGAAATTCAGAGATGCTTATGGCTTACTTTGAAACAGCTGTAATTAGCCTTGGAAGTAAAAAGAAAATCTCCTGTCTTCAGCTGTAACCTACTTGAAGCCTTCTAAGAAGAGGACAAAAGCCAAAAGGGATGCAATTGTTTCTATATTGTGGAGTTGTGCAAGCTTGTGGGTGGCTGCAGAACATGGTTTGAATTTTATGGCTACAAGTAAATCATCTCAAAACAGTAAATCCTTTCTCTGGTTCCCTTTTTATGCACAACTATATGGATGAGAAATAAAACAAAAAATATACTTCTTTTCCATACCTGTAAAAGCAATCTGCAGAAAAGATAGGCCAAGATTTAAGGCAGTGAAATAGGAATGCCCGGTTTTAAATGTATGAAATGCCAGTATTTGCAAGGGCAGTAGTCCACTGATTTCTGACAGTGATGGGGAAGGTGCCAGAGTGAATGTCACACAAAGCAATTATGCTCTGCCATCGTCCCAAGGAGGGTGAATCCTGCAGGCAGACTTTGGAACCCATCCAAATTTCAGTAAGAGTTTTAAGACCTGGGACGTCAGTGGGGAGACTCCCCTCTGTTTCAGCAGAAGCTGTGCAAAATATTACTTCTCACTGCAGTGTTACTAGGAAGCCCTTTTACTCTACTGTACCACTATGTATAAAAAATAATAATTTTGACTCTTACGCTGTCTATGGTTGAACAGACCTATCTCTTCTGTTCAGAACTTATTCAAACTGTAGTGCAAAATTAGTTAATGTTTCCCGTGTCTGTCCACCATGAGCTTCTGTTCTCAGCTGTTTACAGGCAAGACTTGACTGGAGAAGCTGGGAAGGGCACACGCTCCAAAGTGGCACACACGTACAGGTCAATGGAAAAGGGAACCCACGCTTTGTGTAGGAGCTCACAATCTGTTGGGGCACCATCCTTGTGTTCAGAAAGTGTCTGTTCTCACCTGTCCTGAGTTGGACCAAATTCTGAACCCTACAAAATCCATGAAGATGGAAAGTGATGGACTGATGCTGTGCACCTAACCCAGACAGGAATGAAGGCTGGGCTCTAGAGTGAGGAAGATCAAAAGAGAGGAAGGAGCCACGGTAACACACAGTCAACAGGCAGCTGATAAAGGAACCAAAGACAACATCGGCCTCAAAGCCTTGCTTTTTGACAGAGTCCCAGATGCAACCCAAAAGGCCTTTCTGCCATGTCCTTCCATTTTTCCTTTGAGCAGAAGGAAGAAGGAGGAAAAAAGAGAAAGAGAAAGAGAAGGGAGTAGCTCCCTCTTGCTCTTCCTTGTTGGCTGTTATTCCTGCTGCTTCTGAGTGTGCATTATGGCAACGGCTATGATCTCACTGCCAGTATCACACCAACCTGAACCCTGAGAAAGTGTTGCTGTCTGTACAAGTGAAGGGAAACGGCATTATCAGGACTGACCGCGTTTCAGGCCAAGCTTTGGGTACACCAGGAATAGCAAATCACCATTCCTAGAGGGAATGAAAAAAAGACTTCCTTTCAATTTAATTAATACTGCGAACAATTCACACTTTACAGTTATAAATAGGTCATTGACTTCAAGGAATCTGAGAAGCATGAAGACAGATTGGGAAAATAATTTCCATCCATGGGTGCCTGGGGTATAGAATCCTGTGTTAAGCAAAACAGGCCTTCTATACCTGATTTGGCTGAAAACATCGGTTTTACCCCGCAGCCCATCAACACGCATGCACATTCTGCTTTGTAAGGAAACCAAGTCCAGGGGATGGCATGTCACTCCTTCCCTGGCAAGGTCCTGAGTCTCAGACATTTGACTGTGAAGCAAAAGCAAGCTCCTTTGAAATAATGCTGGATGGGAGGGAAATGCATCCAGAAATACAGTCTGAAGCCCTTTCTGAGCCTTCTGTTGGGAAATGGCTGACAGACGGGCAGAGTCAGGAAAGCCACAGCGCTGCCTGGCCGCGGCTAACTGCAGCACCTTCCCTGATCTCCACCTGCCTTGGCTTGGAGGACTCATCATGGTGGTCCATGTCCTTGTCTGAGTCTAGCCTGAACTACTGAGGCTTATTCTACCTGGGGCTTGCAGCAGAAGAGACATGAGGATCCTTTCTGCTCATTACTCTTTTACAGTGTATTCGCTCCTTGCACTGTCCGTTTCTGGCAGCAGCTGAAGGTGTTAATTGCTCTTGGGTAAGAGTTCCATTGTCCACGCAATCTCTTCTCTTTATTTATCCTCCCAGAGCAGCTGCAATCTGGGGACTGCTTATTCCAGCTGCTGGCATTAAATGCTGCCGGCTTTGAGGCAGCTGGGTCTAATGTGTAAGGCATATGCATCGGTCTAACATCTTTTCTCAAAGGAGAAATATTTTATGGAAATTTATCAACTTTGACCAAGTTTTTCAGCAAGCGCATGAGCTAAAGGGATCTGAAATGAAAACTGAATTTATTATTGAATCAGGCTGAATGGTGAAATATTAAAAATCTGCCCCCCTTCTCTTCAATTAGAAAAAAAGCTTGAAGGCTCAGAAACTGCTGTGAAAGGGACATGTCACCTCCAACTCTACCTTACCCAACCTGCCCTGTGCACGCAGCCAGCACACGAATGAGTGAAAGTTGCTCTGGTGTGAGCATCCCTGTGCACAGGGACTTCTCTCCTGCAGTGTCCAGAGGAGGTTGTTTTCACTTAATGCAGGGCAATGAGAGTTTGGGGAAAAGCAGCTTTGAGACATTTTCCCACATAGACAAGAACTGAGTCTGGTAGGCTTCAAGGCACCTGTTAAATGAAACCTCCCATTGAAAAGTGTCGCATTTAAATATGCTGACTTAAATCATTAAATGCACGTCAGAATTTTCATGTACTTTTTCATGGAGAATATTTGGTGTTGAGTTTGGATTTTACTTGGGAGACATGAGAGACAGTGGCTCTACCCATGTAATGGCACCTCAGGGGACAGAATGGAAAGCATTTTTGGCTCCAGAAGCTTGAAAAAAGGAAACTGATTTCTTCAGTTAGCAGAAAACTTCTGCTACCTGCTAGAAGTCTTCGATGAGTTTCTAACAGTTCAATTAAAAATAAATGTCATTTTAAATTTTTTTTAAAGTATGAGTTCAATAAAGCCTGAATTCTGATTAACAATTCTCACCTACATACAGACAGAAGAAATTTATTCAAATGTTAAAAATAGGAGTCACTTCTGCAATAAAAAAGTAGCTAATATATGCTTACATATATTTTATATATACTCAAATATTCATTTTAATGCATATTTTAATACATTTTTAAACATTGAGTATGTGTTTCAAATATACACATCACTGAGATTTCAAATAGCTGCTCAGCGAATTGTAGCTTAATGAGAAGAGACAGACAGAAGAAAAACCTAATCACCTCTATCTTAATTTCATTTGAGAAAAACACAGTGTTGGCCGAAATATTTGCCCTTGTTACTCATGTTCAACGTCATTTGAAAACAGTCATTCCTCACAGGTGGATATTCTTTTGAAAATTGCTCCTTGATGGCTCCATTGCTTGCTCATGCTAGGGCAAAACAAAGCCCACTTCTGTGGAGGCGAGAATGGGAGTCGGGACCCTGTTGTACAGGTTTAACCTATATCACTTCTGACAAGAGGCAGAAGCTGATGCAAATCTCTTTCCTCCTTGCATTAGTTTTAAAAGCCATTATTTATTTTCAGACATGGGAGATAATATTAAGAGTGAATGTCTGGCCCACAAAGCAGTGGAACATGAACCCCCCTGAATTTGTTAACTACATCCACACAGAGATTTTTCTGCTCAGCATCCACGAGAAAACCAAGGTACCCATGCAGTTTCTTTGTCTGTTTTCTTCAGGTTTGCAGTGAGATCCTAGGCAGTGTTGTGGTATCACTCCTCCCATACTCTTAGAAAGCAGTATCCTGGTTAATGCTGTAAATGCTGTGCTTTGAATTGTTGACCCATCAATCCCTGTGGAAACTCAAGGGGCTCAAACAGCAGAAAAGGGAAGTGTAGCGCAGCCGTTTGTGTGTAGGGGATGTAACAGCCTGGAGAGGGGCATTGAAGAGCTTCCACTTTGAAAGGTGAAGCTCCTGCAAAAGAAGTCTTCAGTCAAGGATCAGACTCCCATCATCAGCAGGATTTTACCATATGTTCATGCAAAAACTTTCACAGTGACTAAATTTCTGGTTTTTTTTGTAGCAGAATGAACAAAAAGCACAGGAACTTCTGACGCAGCATTTCTTCGGTTGAGTGATGCAGAAAAGGGAAGGAAGATCTTCTTTTGTCTTTAACTTGATTTGCTGAGTATCACTATAAAATATGAGAGCCTCAATCAGCTGCAAATTTGGAAATATCTCTATGTATAAACTTCTGTTTCCAGCACCTCACTGTTATATCATTTTGGCATGGACATGCACTCCATTGTAAAATACACACAAGAGAGAATGATTTCTAAATTCCTTCATAAGAATTACGACTAGATTAGAAAACCACAGCAATTTGCTTCCTAACCTGATACACAAGACCTGTTTGCTGGTGACATTGCAAGATACATCATAAACTGAATGCCAGAATTAGCCTGCACGTTTTTATTTTCCCAGGACGACAACTGTATTACTTTTCTACCATGTCCTACATTTCATAGAATCATAGATTCATAGAATGGTTTGGGTTGGAAGGGATCTTAAAGATCATCTGTTCCAATCCCCCCACCCTGGCCAGGAACATCTACCACTAGACCCGGTTGCTCAAAGCCCCATCCAGCCTGGCCTTGAACACCTCCACGGATGGGACATCCACTGTTCCAGTGCCTCACCACCCTCAGAGTAAAGAACTTCTTCCTAATATCTCATCTAAATTTACCCTCTTTCAGGTTAAAATCGTTGTCCCTTGTCCTGTCACTACACTCCCTGATCAAGAGTCCCTCCCCATCTTTCCTGTAGGCCCCCTTTAAGTACTGGAAGGCTGCTACAAGGTCTTCCCGGAGCCTTCTCTTATCCAGGCTGAACAATCCCAAGTCTCTCAGCCTGTCTTCATAGGAGAGGTGCTCCAGCCCTCTGATCATCTTCATGGCCCTCCTCTGGACTCATTCCAACAGGTCCACGTCCTTCTTACATTGAGGGCTCCAGAGCTGGATGCAGTATTCCAGGTGGGGTCTCACAAGAGTGGAGTAGAATAGAGGGGCAGAATCCCCTCCTTCGCCCTGCTGGCCACGCTGCTTTTGATGCAGCCCAGGGTGCGGTTGGCTTTCTGGGCTGTGAGCTCACATGGCCAGCTCATGTTGAGCTCCTCATCTACTGACACCCCCAGCTCCCTCTCCTCAGGGCTGCTCTCGATCCATTCTCCTCCCAGCCTGTATTTGTTCTTGGGATTGCCCCAACTTTCTGCCACTACCTCTCTGGTTGGCATGATCTCTGCAGAACCGTGACGCGGTGCTTTTTTGCCTGCACACTGATAGTTCCACTGTGTGCAAGGTTCAATGGAAGTCATGTCTTCTCTGATTTATTAACTAGATTCAAGAGCAGGCCGTTACTTAGAAGTCAAGAGAAAGACGTGGAGTTCGCACAATCTGTACGCACACTGCATCCAGCGGAACAATTTGAAAGGACTGCAATTCATTTCAGCACTCTGCTTTGAAAGATGCTGAGTGTCCAGGGTCCAGACAGTGCTGCAGAAAATAGCAGCAAGATTCCTGCGGGGTGCTGATGATGAATGGGAATGTTTTCCTCCTCTTGGGTTTTCTCTGAGAGTAGCCTGCAGGTTGCAAACTCTTTGAAGCCAGGTGGGTTTTTTTAACCTGTGAAAGATTGCACTACTCTCTCTTCCAAGGGTGTTTTGCTGTGGAAAGCACTGGAACAACTTGTCTTAAGACCTTTCACTTTCCACAGACAAGAGTCATCAGCCAGGTACCTTCAGCAATAAATTAGTCCCTGGTTTGGGGATGTCTTGACTCCAAGCTCTCCAGATTCTGCTGCTTTTGGAATTTTATGAATTGACAGGCTGATTTTAAACTACCAAAGCATCATGAGTGGTGATCTGAGATGAGTAATGATGAATGATGATCTGGGGAGAGTAGTGGTTAGACTGTATTTTAGCAAAGTGAGCTGCGCACAGCTTGCTAAAGCTGGAGGACTTGCATCACCCTTTCTGCCTCCGTAAGAAAAGCAAACACTGCTCCCTTTAGGACAAAATTCAAGGGGAGTCTGGCTTTGCAACTGTTGCCTAAAACTTGCAAACTCTCATTTTCTTCTTCAAACCCAATCAGTTTTGCCTTGCAGCAGTAACAACTGCCATTGCTGATAAGTTTCCATGGTTCACAGAAATCCTCTCTCATCAGCAGTGTGGTTCAATTGTCTTTCTGCAGGAGGAGTTGTTGTTTGAAAAGCTTACCCATAGCCAAAAATTTCAGTTCCAGTTTCATCTCTCCCAAGTGCCAGAAACCTCAGTTCAGAGCACTAATACTCAATGCATGCCACGTGAAATTTAGCCTTCATTATGCTGAGAAATACTCCTTACTGCAGTCCCATCCTCTCTGCCAAGGAACAGGCACAGCACGGAGCCTGCTTGTTTTTTCTGTGCTTAGTAGTTCACCTGATGCCCCCAGATTTGCACTTTCCTCTGCCACCGAGGAAATCGTGCTTGTTCTGCTTTGTTCTTGTCCCGCTGCTGTTCCTTTAGATCAGTATCTGCACCCTTGTAGGCCGGAGACATCATCTTCTCCCCCTGTGCAGTTAGCCAGGCACAGACAACTCTACAACCGAGCAGTATGTCTTCCTCCCAAGAAGATCAGCAAGATAAGATCTGTCTGACAACTATTCTCAATATAAAGTTCACGGCAACTAAAACTCAACCTGCAAATTAAAGACAAGGAACCTTTACTGAGGAGGTAGCTGTTCCCTGGTTTCAGGCTATCTCTAGGTGTTCAAGATCAAGATGCATTTATCCAAGCGTGCAAGCAATACAAACCATAATTCATTCTCTTGAAATTATAAAGACAGATAGCAAGGGCTGCTGAAGTCCTCAATTCCCATTTCTCTTAAGATTATTAAAAAAAGAGCTCCCCGCTTCTCCCCATGTGGCTGCTGCCCTGTCATCCAGTCTCACCATGTGGGGAATGTCAAGGCTGTGTTGGAGCTCTGCTGCACAGCACCTGTGTAATGGAAATTCAAAGGCAGCCAGAGCCAAGCCATACCATAAATGTGAAAGACCTGTTAAAAAATCCCATGCTGTAAAGTGTTGTAACAGAAGCAGCATAACTTTCTCCTTTTTTATGGGATAAAGTCCAACATAAATGAAATAATAATTTATTTTTTTTTTTCCTGGGGTTGCCATAGTTACCCTCTGGACAAAAAAAAGAGAAAGAAAAATCCGTGCTTGAAGGGAAGAGCATCGTGAAGTCTTTGTCAAAAGCTGATCAAATAACCTAAGTTTTGCCATAGTGGACCTACAGATAAAGTTTTGATGCAAATCTTTGCTCCAGGCTGGGACCATCTCCCATTTCAGTGGCCAGCTCTGGGGTTTTATGGGAGGCTCGCCTGTGACTGAAACAGACACATGCAGGTACCCGCTCCAGCTGAATTTCCTGTCTCCTGGGTCTGGCTGATCTGATGCCCTTTGATGGCAAGCTCACACCTCCCAGCTCTTTTGACACACTCCGTATTTTGCAGGCTGCAGACACCGTCTTCTGACACAGAGGAGATAGATAACCCTTATAGGTGTCACACACACTCGCATGAGCACAGGCAGTGATCCATTCCCGTTTATGATAAGGGATGCCTCACAACTTACACAAAATAAAGGATGCAAATATGTACTTGAGGTGTCCCTGCCTATGGTAAGGGGGGTTGGAACTCGATGATCTTCAAGGTCCCTTCCAACCTGAACCATTCTACGATTCTACGATTCTATGTACTGGGAAGGAGAGCGTTTCTAAGGGAGAAAAGTGTGGCACTGACTAAAACTACAAGAGGGGACTGAAGTCATTTGCAAAATATGTCATTTGTAGCGAAAGTTATTTTCTGCCTATTAATTGCAAGAATGTAGAAGGCTCATTATAGGAAAACTGAAGGGCAGAAATGGAAAATTACTTATGGAGTATACCTATCATTTGTCATTGCAGCTGTAGAGGTCTTGGAGCCATGGCTTTTTATCTGTGGTTTCCTGGGTTTTTCCCACCAGCACCTAAACATTTCTCCAAAAGAGGTTTCTATAAAACCACAGCCTAGACTTACGTTAAATCAAGGTCCTAAAGCATGAATACCTGATGAAACTGTATTAGGAGATACTGGAGCAATCAAGGCAGAACATAACTACCCAACTGTCAGCGGTGTGGGTGGCATATACAAACCCTGTAGCTAAAGGCTATCAAAGGCGTGTCTTTGGTAACAGAGAAATCCGTTTGCTTCGCTCAGTGGTGACAGGATCTTTGGTCCTGGTTCAGGTCATGGCAGTAAATGCTGGTGATGTCACTCAAGCCATATTGATTTGAAATTTGATCTAGTTTGTCTTAATCACCGGAATAACATTCATGTCATTTTCATATATATATCAGCCACAGCCCTTATAAAGAGAAGAACCTTTCTCCAAGGCAGAATTATTTTAAAAACAGATAAATTAGAAAAGACAGAGATTATGATGTCTACAAGGAACTTTACTCTTCTGGGTTGGTTTTCTCTGGAAAGTGCTCAAAATTCACAGTGAAAAATGGCACAAAACCAGAAAGTGAGAAACAAAGAGAGAGAAGGAAGAGAGAGAGTGCTCAGAGATGCAATTGGAAGCACTTTTAGACTTTGTATTGTAGAAACATCTTTAGACCATTCCCCAATGAAATGAGAAATGGAATAAAGGGAAATCACCCCCTTCTTTGTGCTTGGTGAGAATCTGCCAGAAACATATTGACCTTGTTATCCTCTGTGATTTATCTCATGCCAGTGGAACATCCTTGGCTTCAACGGATCTTGCCTAGATTTCCACCCACACTGGCAAAGAGATCACAAATGCTCCAGATCTGTCATGTGTTATGACGAACGGCAGATGCGTAGTCTAGCAGTGGCAGCACCTAATTTTAAGGATTCTGGATGCCTCTCTGAGGTTAGCACAACATCCCCCAGATTAGACACCTCAGCATTTTACGTGGATCTAATGGCACCTCTGGGAAACCTTCTGCAGAAAGTCAATGAACGGCCAAGGTAAAGAAGAAGAGAGGTTTGGCATGGGTACAAATTGCCAGGCATCCCTGCTCACACAGAGTGTATCCACAGCTGCTGGGGCAAAGCAACTGATAAGAGTGAGGGTGGCTCTGGCCTTCCCACTGTCCGTACCAACAGGGTGCGTGCTGTTCATCTCAGGCGTGCAAGTTAGGACCAGCTTCCTCTGCAGGCACGTGCCTGCTGTGGGGGCTAGTACCACTGGCAGATGCTGAGGGACACACCAGAAGGCACATATCAGCGGTAAACAACAGAAACTTTGCTTGTCTACATGCTTTAGAAATGATGTTTCAGTGCTGCATGACATTTCGGCAGTTTTTCCCTTGAAAGTGTGGCTGAAGCCTTTGATCCACAGTACCTTTCTGAATTTCCTAAGCCAGATAAACCATTCCTCAAATACTGTGAGTCCTGCCCTGACAGAGAATGCATCCTCTGTGTTTTTATCCTATGTATGTCTCCTCCTTTCTTTTTTCCCATCTCTTCACACGTGTAATTAAATAACTAATTTCCTCTGTGACACATGCCAGGAAATGCACATGGCCTTCCCAGCTCTTCTGCCAAGCTGCAGACAGCAGCTAACAGAGGCTTGAATCCCTCTTTCATCTGTTTCTGTAAGTTTCTCTTCAGCGTGCCCGTTCTGGTTTATTTTCCTGTTTGTAGAGAAGCTGTGTTTGCAATACAACCACACTTTTTAGGCTGAGTTTCTCACAGGTATGTTGTTGAATAGGGTAGAGAACCACTCTTCTCCTACTGAACCACAAACATTGAGGAAAGAACAGCTTTACTGTTTTTACGTGTCAGCTGGGTTGTTTATTATTGTTGCTATTTATTTTTTTCCCCAGGGCTAGGAAAGTTTTGGGATGGGAGGTCAGAAGAAGTGCAATACAAAGTAAAGGAGCTTCACACAGACCACTTAAAGAAGTTCACCCTGACGGAAAGAGGGGGATATCCCACGAAACAAGAGATCAACAGTCATCTGACAGAGGACAGAAGGGATGTCTTCTGTTTTAAAAATAGCTAAGTCATACCATCCTTGTGGGAAGAGCAGCCTGCCCTTCACCCGCCCCTTTCAGCGCCGTCAGAACAGAGGGTCTAAGTGAATCACAAAAGCCTTTACTGATTTCCTCACAAGTACCCTGCACCAGCCCTCCTTGGCTGAGTGTGACACCCCGGCCGTGGTCAGGATGACAGCGCAGGATAGGTGTGTTTTCTTTATCACAAATGTTAGTCCCACTAGCTAGACCCCGGGATCTCAAGGGCTGGTTCTAGGATCTCAGGGGTGGCTTTTCCATCACCATATCCCGCCACAGGTAGCAGTACTCCGTCCCACCAGGACTGCCCCAGGTGTGATCCCCAGCACTGGACTTAGCCAGCCCCTTTCTGAAGCAGGCAGGAGAAGCAAGTGTCTCCTGTGCAGCCTGACAGAACAGTGCTGGCTCTGCAGTGCCACAGAGGGATGCCTTTTTTCTGTCAGCAATGGTAAACATGAATTCACTCACAAAGTTCATCTGTTATTTGAGAGAAGCTGTTTTGTTAGGATACCACTCAGAGTAACATTCGAGCAGAATCTCACCCTCAAATTTCAATGTGTTAGGCAGGAGCTACAACAGCATGTGCCACCAACCGTACCGCAAAGAAAAAACAGAAGTTAGTTCTCTGTCAAGTACTTGGAGTGACATAGTCTATAACATTTCCTTAAGTCAGTGAACGTAACCTTGGGATGTACACTAGTAAAAAATCAGGTTTTACAAATGCTTCTAAATGCTAAATGTTTCCCATGACATGGTTCATTCACAGCACTTAACAACTTTTCAAGTCAATGTTGGTAGTTACATGAGAACAAAAAATCCTCCATGAGCCATCTGGGAAAATGTAGAAGAAGAAAAAGCACATCTGTCTTGTTTTAACTTCCAACCTGGGATCTGTATTTTCTAATTCTTCTTTTTCAGGGAAGGAAGGGGAAAAAAAGAGCAAAAAAGTTTCTGCAGAAGCCAATGTCTCCTTCAGAACAGAGGCGTGGGCCCACTTGTGAATACACCTATATATCAGTGTCTAGGTATGAAAATGACAAGAAGTAAGAGAAAGATCCACAGCCATTTCTTTCTGTCTTCTGTGATCTGCTGCCTGGCTTGAGCCACACTTTGCAGGGTTGGAAAAAGACCAAAGAGATGCCAAAGGAAAAATATACTAAAATGCAAGGCATTTTTATAGACTGGAACTAAACGCAGCATACCTTCCTAGCTTAACTCCAGCCAGATGTACGAACAGGTACAAAGTGCCAAATGTTCTGGTCTTACCTCCTCCATTTATTTTCCACTCATAAGAAGTACTGTGTTTAAATCTCAGGCTCACTAGAGCCTGAGATTGCTGCTCAGGGAATTTCACACAGACAATCTCAAAGTGTGTGCGTGTGGGGTATGATCCTCACCGACCATTCCAGGTAACGTGGAGAGGGTCCTATCACAACTTCTGTGTTGTGTTCGCCCAGGCTGAAGACCCTGGAACATGGTGGGGGAGACACAGGAGGGGACTTTGTGTCCATGGAGGGATCCTGCTCAGCTGAGCAATGGAAACCACAATAATTTCGTAAGGAGGGACAACACCACTTCAAGCTCCTGGTGCATATCCTCTTTGCCAGGAGCTGTCCTTGTGCCCCACACTACTGGTCTTCAGCCCCCACTCATCCTGAGGGGTGATGCTGGTCCCCTGCTGGCACTGAGCTCCAGGGTCAGGTGCCTTCACGTGCCATGTTTGTCTGACTGTCCCCACAGACGTTGCAGGTCAGGGAGCCCTGCAGCCCCAGGTATCCCAAACTCACAGGTGATCCAAGGTCATTTATTCCGGCTGGAACTGGGACTAAGAGTCTTTGGGCTGAGCTCTGCACTCATGACACCCACCCAGTTCTTGGTCCAAGGGGCTGGTCTGCCGGTGGAGCCAGCAGTAGAATCATAAAGATGAATTCTCATGCAGTGTTATCAATGCAGACAATAAGGGATTGCATTATTGCAATTTTTATCATTGCAGATTAATAGGGATAATTTAATGTAAAAAATAAGGAATTTGGGGATGGGTTCTGGTCATTGATTTTAGTCAGTCAGTGGTCATATGTGACTCACTGAAACCACAAGTTTTCATAAGAAAGAGACGATTTTCATATACTTTCTACTTAAAAATAGTAATCAGAATTTGAAATGGCTAAAATATCTTGCTCAGACATTTTCAAATGGAATACTTTTTCCTTTAAAAATGTTGTTATAGGTACCAGGGAGTGGATCTATGACAAGAACATAAAGGCTAACATAAAGCGAAATGTTCAGAATTAGTTTCCTTCTTTACGCTGGGGTAAGTCTGCTTCACCGTATTTTCAGCTTACAAGCACTTCTTCATGTTTTAACTTCTAGAGTTGATTTTGGATGGGAATACTTTTGGATGTGAAAAAATTGTTCTGGTCAGAAAAGCTTTTTTGTCCCAAGTCCATCATGTTCGTTCTATTTCTCCTCACTGGTCACAGCATTGAAGTAAAGGAAGAAATTGTTGCAGGCGGAAAATCCTTTAACACCAGGTGTGCTCTCTCAGCGTCAGAGCAGTCATGCGACATGCAGTTAAACTGTCACCTAAGACACAGCACTACACGGACAAGAAAACGCCAAAACCAAAACCCAACAACCTCACTAACCGCCAGTGATTCAAATTTGCCATACGTTTATGACACACGTATTCTGCCTCGCATGTTTGATTTTGCCAGCCATTTTCAGGGGCTCTAAGTGGTATGGTGGAGGAATGTTCTCTCCTTCATAAACGGATCTCTTTTCTGTTTTCACAGTGGTTTCTGAAGGAGGAGGGAAGGGCATGTCCATCACATCATGGGCCTCGTGCTTCCCTCTGCTGTGCAACCAAGAGAAAAGCCACCGGCATGCAGAAACCATTTCCCAAGACCCTGATATTCTGAAATGTTACTGTGGGCCTATCTGGAGAGTACTGCCCTAGCATCAACACTGTTTGTAAGAAAAATCTTATTAAAAGATCCATTTCAGATGGATGAGACATTTTGAACTGAAAAAAAAAAAAAAATTAGACTTTCTACAATTAAGTATTATTCTCAGATTAATATTTTTTGGAATATTTTGCTGTTGCCAGGACTTTTCCGCTTCTCCCACTCCCATCTTCCTCAAAATACAATATCTATGAAATGCATAATATTGCAATTTGTCCTGGAAAGGTCTTTGCTCACCGTCTTTTTACAGCAAGCTTTGACGTTTAACTGGGAAATCAGAGCTGCAGGATGGAGCACAGTGGTTCCAGTTCTCGTTTTTTCCACTGTGCAGCTGATGGCAACTGAGGCAGTGATGGTTTGGCTTTGACACCCACTGTGAACTGGAGGTGTCTCAGGAAGGAATTAAAGGTATGGAAACCCTGACACCCAGCAAATAGGGGGTGATTTATGCTGCCACATGGTGATGCCAGTGCTTTCTGAGTTTGTGGTTTGTTGTGACTGCTGCTCTGGAGAGAAGAGGCTGGTTTTGGCCAAGATGGGAGAAATTGAAGAGGTGTCCTCAGGAGCAGGGTGTTTTGAGATTCCCTGTTTGGTCTTTGATTTTTGGGTGCAAAACAGAGATGTTGAAGCCAGAGCATCCATGAGTTCCTCAGCTGTGAAAGCAGAATCGAGAGGGCTATGAAAGAAGCTCTGACCCTCAGGTCTTGCCTATGCTGAGACCAATCATCCACGCATTCCCGAGGACACAATGAGAAGTTGTTTCCCACGGAGTTCAGGGCACCGTGGGACGGTGAGGACGGGTTCATGTGTAAATAGAGGATGGCATTAAGAAAGTCCTTCCTCTGTCAGAACCAATCCCATCCTCTTGATTTCGCGTCACCCCTCTCCAAAACCAAGGCATCTCAGAGACACAGGCAGAAAGCTGACAAAGCATTTCCCAGGGGGTAAACACCGCTTCACCTCAGGAACAGCTTCTCTGCTCCGTGCTGGGATGAGATCATTAACAGGCGCATTCGGTATATGTGTCTGTGTCTGTTCTCACACTCTCATGAAAGTAGCTGGGCTCCTCTGAATCCCGATACGCAGCCAAAAGAGGAAGGAATCTCGTATTATGGAGCATTGTTCAAAATGCTGTTTTCGGGGAGACAATCAGGCATCTACAAAGGAGCATGCTGCTGTGATCCCTCCTGCAATGTAACAGTCCAGCTGCTGAAACCAGCAGTAGAAACATCAGCTCTCTGCACCCTCTTGTGAAAGTTCTCCACAATTACACCATCACAAATCCACAGGCCACCTGCAACAGGGAAAATGGCTGTGACACTCGCTCCTCCAATACAGTAGCATGCCAGATGTGAGTGCTGAAGGACTGGTGCAGTCAGCAGCTGTTCAACATGAGAAGCATTAGAAACAGGGGAACTCGATAGACTATTCAGCCCATGCCTTGGCAGGTCACTCCCTTCCACACCTGGCCTCTTCACTGCTCCCAAATATGACTGAAACTGAGCTCTGCACGCACAAACATGACCCCTCCGGCACAGGCACAGACACCTGCAGCACGACAAACATCTGCTGACCTTGGAGCGGTTCCTGCTTTGTCACGATCCGTGGGGTGGCAGAGACAAGTGCTGCAGGTGGAAAGGTTACAGCTCATCCCAACTCCTTTTATTCACTGTAACAGAACTCAAGCTCAGCGGATCATTTATTTGAAATATCAGTCTAAACTTACTTTTTCATTATTTTATCAATTTACTCTTTTTTATGCTACTTTCAACTTCTGTACATCCTTCCTTCGATGTTTCCACTCTTCATTTCTTTGTATCTTCCCTTCCCTGATTGTCAGCTGAACTGTTTCCAGACCATTTAGGGTCCTTTTTTTCACCCACCTGGTACCAGATCTGCCAACACAATAATAATTCTTATTATTTTGCCCTGACCTGCCTTCTCTTTGGGCTGCCTTCACAGCTGGCAAAGCTTTGGTCCTTCATCTGCAGTTTTCTGACAGTAGGCAGGTAAGGACTGGAGCAGGTGATTTCCTCAGGACTGGAGTGAAACCGTGAACTGCAAGCCAGACCTTTCCTCTCTCCAGCAAAGCTGCTTTGAAAGGACTGATGAATTTCCATCACAGAAATGAAGAGATGTTGACAAAGGGTCAGACTGAATGGATTTGAAAGGGGATAGGAAGCTCAGCTGCAAAATGAGACACAAGAATCTATTTCCCCACAAGAATTTGTGCATTGCATTAACACTACTTCCCGCTGGCGAGCTGTGCCCCGGACAAGAGCTTCGTCAGCCGCCCCATTTGCACACCCGTCCGTCCTGCAGGCAGTGGGAGTGCTCCAGCCGTAGGCGTGCAGCTCGCTGTGCCCAGCTGGGAGATGAAGCCCCTGCCAGGCCCCTCAGGCACAGCCGGCGTGGAGGGACCCTCCTCACTGTGCCCACGCCGACACCCCACAGCAGGGTGCAGGGCTCCGAGGATGCTCCTAACAGGCGGCAGACATCGGCATGGCTCTCATGGCGCTGGGAGCAGGCGGGGGCAGCGGGGGCAGCCAGCGCAGAGGCGGGTGATGTCCAGTTGGGTCCCCATCAGACAGCAGCGAAACCAGCTTCCCCTCCTCCCGGCTCTGCCCTCGGCATCTGCTGCGCTAGCTGAGGGTTGATTTGATGTGAGGGTTTTCAAGTGAGATTTTCGGAAGCCTTCAGCACTGACTTTACAACACGTGGCAAAGTTCTCATTTTACCACTGGCTTCCAGGGACGCACATCTAGGTCTTTACCGAATACACTTGGAAGTCTTCTCTAACTCCCATCATTGTCACTGTCAATAGCAAGATCTAACCAAGATCAACAGCAAAAGCAGTAAACATGGCAGAAGGACTAGGAAGTTCAGAGACGCTTATGGCTTACTTTGAAACAGCTGTAATTAGCCTTGGAAGTAAAAAGAAAATCTCCTGTCTTCAGCTGTAACCTACTTGAAGCCTTCTAAGAAGAGGACAAAAGCCAAAAGGGATGCAATTGTTTCTATATTGTGGAGTTGTGCAAGCTTGTGGGTGGCTGCAGAACTTGGTTTGAATTTTATGGCTACAAGTAAATCATCTCAAAACAGTAAATCGTTTCTCTGGTTCCCTTTTTATGCACAACTATATGGATGAGAAATAAAACAAAAAAATATACTTCTTTTCCATACCTGTAAAAGCAATCTGCAGAAAAGATAGGCCAAGATTTAAGGCAGTGAAATAGGAATGCCCGGTTTTAAATGTATGAAATGCCAGTATTTGCAAGGGCAGTAGTCCACTGATTTCTGACAGTGATGGGGAAGGTGCCAGAGTGAATGTCACACAAAGCAATTATGCTCTGCCATCGTCCCAAGGAGGGTGAATCCTGCAGGCAGACTTTGGAACCCATCCAAATTTCAGTAAGAGTTTTAAGACCTGGGACGTCAGTGGGGAGACTCCCCTCTGTTTCAGCAGAAGCTGTGCAAAATATTACTTCTCACTGCAGTGTTACTAGGAAGCCCTTTTACTCTACTGTACCACTATGAATAAAAAATAATAATTTTGACTCTTACGCTGTCTATGGTTGAACAGACCTATCTCTCCTGTTCAAAACTTATTCAAACTGTAGTGCAAAATTAGTTAATGTTTCCCGTGTCTGTCCACCATGAGCTTCTGTTCTCAGCTGTTTACAGGCAAGACTTGACTGGAGAAGCTGGGAAGGGCACACGCTCCAAAGTGGCACACACGTACAGGTCAATGGAAAAGGGAACCCACGCTTTGTGTAGGAGCTCACAATCTGTTGGGGCACCATCCTTGTGTTCAGAAAGTGTCTGTTCTCACCTGTCCTGAGTTGGACCAAATTCTGAACCCTACAAAATCCATGAAGATGGAAAGTGATGGACTGATGCTGTGCACCTAACCCAGACAGGAATGAAGGCTGGGCTCTAGAGTGAGGAAGATCAAAAGAGAGGAAGGAGCCACGGTAACACACAGTCAACAGGCAGCTGATAAAGGAACCAAAGACAACATCGGCCTCAAAGCCTTGCTTTTTGAGAGAGTCCCAGATGCAACCCAAAAGGCCTTTCTGCCATGCCCTTCCATTTTTCCTTTGAGCAGAAGGAAGAAGGAGGAAAAAAAAGAAAGAGAAAGAGAAAGGAGTAGCTCCCTCTTGCTCTTCCTTGTTGGCTGTTATTCCTGCTGCTTCTGAGTGTGCATTATGGCAACGGCTATGATCTCACTGCCAGTATCACACCAACCTGAACCCTGAGAAAGTGTTGCTGTCTGTACAAGTGAAGGGAAACGGCATTATCAGGACTGACCGCGTTTCAGGCCAAGCTTTGGGTACACCAGGAATAGCAAATCACCATTCCTAGAGGGAATGAAAAAAAGACTTCCTTTCAATTTAATTAATACTGCGAACAATTCACACTTTACAGTTATAAATAGGTCATTGACTTCAAGGAATCTAAGAAGTATGAAGACAGATTGGGAAAATAATTTCCATCCATGGGTGCCTGGGGTATAGAATCCCATGTTAAGCAAAACAGGCCTTCTATACCTGATTTGGCTGAAAACATCGGTTTTACCCTGGAGCCCATCAACACGCATGCACATTCTGCTTTGTAAGGAAACCAAGTCCAGGGGATGGCATGTCACTCCTTCCCTGGCAAGGTCCTGAGTCTCAAACATTTGACTGTGAAGCAAAAGCAAGCTCCTTTGAAATAATGCTGGATGGGAGGGAAATGCATCCAGAAATAGGGTCTGAAGCCCTTTCTGAGCCTTCTGTTGGGAAATGGCTGACAGACGGGCAGAGTCAGGAAAGCCACAGCGCTGCCTGGCCGCGGCTAACTGCAGCACCTTCCCTGATCTCCACCTGCCTTGGCTTGGAGGACTCATCATGGTGGTCCATGTCCTTGTCTGAGTCTAGCCTGAACTACTGAGGCTTATTCTACCTGGGGCTTGCAGCAGAAAAGACATGAGGATCCTTTCTGCTCATTACTCTTTTACAGTGTATTCGCTCCTTGCACTGTCCGTTTCTGGCAGCAGCTGAAGGTGTTAATTGCTCTTGGGTAAGAGTTCCATTGTCCATGCAATCTCTTCTCTTTATTTATCCTCCCAGAGCAGCTGCAATCTGGGGACTGCTTATTCCAGCTGCTGGCATTAAATGCTGCCGGCTTTGAGGCAGCTGGGTCTAATGTGTAAGGCATATTCATCGGTCTAACATCTTTTCTCAAAGGAGAAATATTTTATGGAAATTTATCAACTTTGACCAAGTTTTTCAGCAAGCGCATGAGCTAAAGGGATCTGAAATGAAAACTGAATTTATTATTGAATCAGGCTGAATGGTGAAATATTAAAAATCTGCCCCCCTTCTCTTCAATTAGAAAAAAAGCTTGAAGGCTCAGAAACTGCTGTGAAAGGGATCTGTCACCTCCAACTCCACCTTACCCAACCTGCCCTGTGCACGCAGCCAGCACACGAATGAGTGAAAGTTGCTCTGGCGTGAGCATCCCTGTGCACAGGGACTTCTCTCCTGCAGTGTCCAGAGGAGGTTGTTTTCACTTAATGCAGGGCAATGAGAGTTTGGGGAAAAGCAGCTTTGAGACATTTTCCCACATAGACAAGAACTGAGTCTGGTAGGCTTCAAGGCACCTGTTAAATGAAACCTTCCATTGAAAAGTGTCGCATTTAAATATGCTGACTTAAATCATTAAATGCACGTCAGAATTTTCATGTACTTTTTCATGGAGAATATTTGGTGTTGAGTTTGGATTTTACTTGGGAGACATGAGAGACAGTGGCTCTACCCATGTAATGGCACCTCAGGGGACAGAATGGAAAGCATTTTTGGCTCCAGAAGCTTGAAAAAAGGAAACTGATTTCTTCAGTTAGCAGAAAACTTCTGCTACCTGCTAGAAGTCTTCGATGAGTTTCTAACAGTTCAATTAAAAATAAATGTCATTTTAAATTTTTTTTAAAGTATGAGTTCAATAAAGCCTGAATTCTGATTAACAATTCTCACCTACATACAGACAGAAGAAATTTATTCAAATGTTAAAAATAGGAGTCACTTCTGCAATAAAAAAGTAGCTAATATATGCTTACATATATTTTATATATACTCAAATATTCATTTTAATGCATATTTTAATACATTTTTAAACATTGAGTATGTGTTTCAAATATACACATCACTGAGATTTCAAATAGCTGCTCAGCGAATTGTAGCTTAATGAGAAGAGACAGACAGAAGAAAAACCTAATCACCTCTATCTTAATTTCATTTGAGAAAAACACAGTGTTGGCCGAAATATTTGCCCTTGTTACTCATGTTCAATGTCATTTGAAAACAGTCATTCCTCACAGGTGGATATTCTTTTGAAAATTGCTCCTTGATGGCTCCATTGCTTGCTCATGCTAGGGCAAAACAAAGCCCACTTCTGTGGAGGCGAGAATGGGAGTCGGGACCCTGTTGTACAGGTTTAACCTATATCACTTCTGACAAGAGGCAGAAGCTGATGCGAATCTCTTTCCTCCTTGCATTAGTTTTAAAAGCCATTATTTATTTTCAGACATGGGAGATAATATTAAGAGTGAATGTCTGGCCCACAAAGCAGTGGAACATGAACCCCCCTGAATTTGTTAACTACATCCACACAGAGATTTTTCTGCTCAGCATCCACGAGAAAACCAAGGTATCCATGCAGTTTCTTTGTCTGTTTTCTTCAGGTTTGCAGTGAGATCCTAGGCAGTGTTGTGGTATCACTCTTCCCATATTCTTAGAAAGCAGTATCCTGGTTAATGCTGTAAATGCTGTGCTTTGAATTGTTGACCCATCAATCCCTGTGGAAACTCAAGGGGCTCAAACAGCAGAAAAGGGAAGTGTAGCGCAGCCGTTTGTGTGTAGGGGATGTAACAGCCTGGAGAGGGGCATTGAAGAGCTTCCACTTTGAAAGGTGAAGCTCCTGCAAAAGAAGTCTTCAGTCAAGGATCAGACTCCCATCATCAGCAGGATTTTACCATATGTTCATGCAAAAACTTTCACAGTGACTAAATTTCTGGGTTTTTTTGTAGCAGAATGAACAAAAAGCACAGGAACTTCTGACGCAGCATTTCTTCGGTTGAGTGATGCAGAAAAGGGAAGGAAGATCTTCTTTTGTCTTTAACTTGATTTGCTGAGTATCACTATAAAATATGAGAGCCTCAATCAGCTGCAAATTTGGAAATATCTCTATGTATAAACTTCTGTTTCCAGCACCTCACTGTTATATCATTTTGGCATGGACATGCACTCCATTGTAAAATACACACAAGAGAGAATGATTTCTAAATTCCTTCATAAGAATTACGACTAGATTAGAAAACCACAGCAATTTGCTTCCTAACCTGATACACAAGACCTGTTTGCTGGTGACATTGCAAGATACATCATAAACTGAATGCCAGAATTAGCCTGCACGTTTTTATTTTCCCAGGACGACAACTGTATTACTTTTCTACCATGTCCTACATTTCATAGAATCATAGATTCATAGAATGGTTTGGGTTGGAAGGGATCTTAAAGATCATCTGTTCCAATCCCCCCACCCTGGCCAGGAACATCTACCACTAGACCCGGTTGCTCAAAGCCCCATCCAGCCTGGCCTTGAACACCTCCACGGATGGGACATCCACTGTTCCAGTGCCTCACCACCCTCAGAGTAAAGAACTTCTTCCTAATATCTCATCTAAATTTACCCTCTTTCAGGTTAAAATCGTTGTCCCTTGTCCTGTCACTACACTCCCTGATCAAGAGTCCCTCCCCATCTTTCCTGTAGGCCCCCTTTAAGTACTGGAAGGCTGCTACAAGGTCTTCCCGGAGCCTTCTCTTATCCAGGCTGAACAATCCCAAGTCTCTCAGCCTGTCTTCATAGGAGAGGTGCTCCAGCCCTCTGATCATCTTCATGGCCCTCCTCTGGACTCATTCCAACAGGTCCACGTCCTTCTTACATTGAGGGCTCCAGAGCTGGATGCAGTATTCCAGGTGGGGTCTCACAAGAGTGGAGTAGAATAGAGGGGCAGAATCCCCTCCTTCGCCCTGCTGGCCACGCTGCTTTTGATGCAGCCCAGGGTGCGGTTGGCTTTCTGGGCTGTGAGCTCACATGGCCAGCTCATGTTGAGCTCCTCATCTACTGACACCCCCAGCTCCCTCTCCTCAGGGCTGCTCTCGATCCATTCTCCTCCCAGCCTGTATTTGTTCTTGGGATTGCCCCAACTTTCTGCCACTACCTCTCTGGTTGGCATGATCTCTGCAGAACCGTGACGCGGTGCTTTTTTGCCTGCACACTGATAGTTCCACTGTGTGCAAGGTTCAATGGAAGTCATGTCTTCTCTGATTTATTAACTAGATTCAAGAGCAGGCCGTTACTTAGAAGTCAAGAGAAAGACGTGGAGTTCGCACAATCTGTACGCACACTGCATCCAGCGGAACAATTTGAAAGGACTGCAATTCATTTCAGCACTCTGCTTTGAAAGATGCTGAGTGTCCAGGGTCCAGACAGTGCTGCAGAAAATAGCAGCAAGATTCCTGCGGGGTGCTGATGATGAATGGGAATGTTTTCCTCCTCTTGGGTTTTCTCTGAGAGTAGCCTGCAGGTTGCAAACTCTTTGAAGCCAGGTGGGTTTTTTTAACCTGTGAAAGATTGCACTACTCTCTCTTCCAAGGGTGTTTTGCTGTGGAAAGCACTGGAACAACTTGTCTTAAGACCTTTCACTTTCCACAGACAAGAGTCATCAGCCAGGTACCTTCAGCAATAAATTAGTCCCTGGTTTGGGGATGTCTTGACTCCAAGCTCTCCAGATTCTGCTGCTTTTGGAATTTTATGAATTGACAGGCTGATTTTAAACTACCAAAGCATCATGAGTGGTGATCTGAGATGAGTAATGATGAATGATGATCTGGGGAGAGTAGTGGTTAGACTGTATTTTAGCAAAGTGAGCTGCGCACAGCTTGCTAAAGCTGGAGGACTTGCATCACCCTTTCTGCCCCCGTAAGAAAAGCAAACACTGCTCCCTTTAGGACAAAATTCAAGGGGAGTCTGGCTTTGCAACTGTTGCCTAAAACTTGCAAACTCTCATTTTCTTCTTCAAACCCAATCAGTTTTGCCTTGCAGCAGTAACAACTGCCATTGCTGATAAGTTTCCATGGTTCACAGAAATCCTCTCTCATCAGCAGTGTGGTTCAATTGTCTTTCTGCAGGAGGAGTTGTTGTTTGAAAAGCTTACCCATAGCCAAAAATTTCAGTTCCAGTTTCATCTCTCCCAAGTGCCAGAAACCTCAGTTCAGAGCACTAATACTCAATGCATGCCACGTGAAATTTAGCCTTCATTATGCTGAGAAATACTCCTTACTGCAGTCCCATCCTCTCTGCCAAGGAACAGGCACAGCACGGAGCCTGCTTGTTTTTTCTGTGCTTAGTAGTTCACCTGATGCCCCCAGATTTGCACTTTCCTCTGCCACCGAGGAAATCGTGCTTGTTCTGCTTTGTTCTTGTCCCGCTGCTGTTCCTTTAGATCAGTATCTGCACCCTTGTAGGCCGGAGACATCATCTTCTCCCCCTGTGCAGTTAGCCAGGCACAGACAACTCTACAACCGAGCAGTATGTCTTCCTCCCAAGAAGATCAGCAAGATAAGATCTGTCTGACAACTATTCTCAATATAAAGTTCACGGCAACTAAAACTCAACCTGCAAATTAAAGACAAGGAACCTTTACTGAGGAGGTAGCTGTTCCCTGGTTTCAGGCTATCTCTAGGTGTTCAAGATCAAGATGCATTTATCCAAGCGTGCAAGCAATACAAACCATAATTCATTCTCTTGAAATTATAAAGACAGATAGCAAGGGCTGCTGAAGTCCTCAATTCCCATTTCTCTTAAGATTATTAAAAAAAGAGCTCCCCGCTTCTCCCCATGTGGCTGCTGCCCTGTCATCCAGTCTCACCATGTGGGGAATGTCAAGGCTGTGTTGGAGCTCTGCTGCACAGCACCTGTGTAATGGAAATTCAAAGGCAGCCAGAGACAAGCCATACCATAAATGTGAAAGACCTGTTAAAAAATCCCATGCTGTAAAGTGTTGTAACAGAAGCAGCATAACTTTCTCCTTTTTTATGGGATAAAGTCCAACATAAATGAAATAATAATTTTTTTTTTTTTTCCTGGGGTTGCCATAGTTACCCTCTGGACAAAAAAAAGAGAAAGAAAAATCCGTGCTTGAAGGGAAGAGCATCGTGAAGTCTTTGTCAAAAGCTGATCAAATAACCTAAGTTTTGCCATAGTGGACCTACAGATAAAGTTTTGATGCAAATCTTTGCTCCAGGCTGGGACCATCTCCCATTTCAGTGGCCAGCTCTGGGGTTTTATGGGAGGCTCGCCTGTGACTGAAACAGACACATGCAGGTACCCGCTCCAGCTGAATTTCCTGTCTCCTGGGTCTGGCTGATCTGATGCCCTTTGATGGCAAGCTCACACCTCCCAGCTCTTTTGACACACTCCGTATTTTGCAGGCTGCAGACACCGTCTTCTGACACAGAGGAGATAGATAACCCTTATAGGTGTCACACACACTCGCATGAGCACAGGCAGTGATCCATTCCCGTTTATGATAAGGGATGCCTCACAACTTACACAAAATAAAGGATGCAAATATGTACTTGAGGTGTCCCTGCCTATGGTAAGGGGGGTTGGAACTCGATGATCTTCAAGGTCCCTTCCAACCTGAACCATTCTACGATTCTACGATTCTATGTACTGGGAAGGAGAGCGTTTCTAAGGGAGAAAAGTGTGGCACTGACTAAAACTACAAGAGGGGACTGAAGTCATTTGCAAAATATGTCATTTGTAGCGAAAGTTATTTTCTGCCTATTAATTGCAAGAATGTAGAAGGCTCATTATAGGAAAACTGAAGGGCAGAAATGGAAAATTACTTATGGAGTATACCTATCATTTGTCATTGCAGCTGTAGAGGTCTTGGAGCCATGGCTTTTTATCTGTGGTTTCCTGGGTTTT
Source organism: Pluvialis apricaria (assembly GCA_017639485.1). Classification (NCBI taxonomy): domain Eukaryota; kingdom Metazoa; phylum Chordata; class Aves; order Charadriiformes; family Charadriidae; genus Pluvialis; species Pluvialis apricaria. The sequence continues at coordinate 76,961,371 of CM030044.1, forward strand.
TCCCACCAGCACCTAAACATTTCTCCAAAAGAGGTTTCTATAAAACCACAGCCTAGACTTACGTTAAATCAAGGTCCTAAAGCATGAATACCTGATGAAACTGTATTAGGAGATACTGGAGCAATCAAGGCAGAACATAACTACCCAACTGTCAGCGGTGTGGGTGGCATATACAAACCCTGTAGCTAAAGGCTATCAAAGGCGTGTCTTTGGTAACAGAGAAATCCGTTTGCTTCGCTCAGTGGTGACAGGATCTTTGGTCCTGGTTCAGGTCATGGCAGTAAATGCTGGTGATGTCACTCAAGCCATATTGATTTGAAATTTGATCTAGTTTGTCTTAATCACCGGAATAACATTCATGTCATTTTCATATATATATCAGCCACAGCCCTTATAAAGAGAAGAACCTTTCTCCAAGGCAGAATTATTTTAAAAACAAATAAATTAGAAAAGACAGAGATTATGATGTCTACAAGGAACTTTACTCTTCTGGGTTGGTTTTCTCTGGAAAGTGCTCAAAATTCACAGTGAAAAATGGCACAAAACCAGAAAGTGAGAAACAAAGAGAGAGAAGGAAGAGAGAGAGTGCTCAGAGATGCAATTGGAAGCACTTTTAGACTTTGTATTGTAGAAACATCTTTAGACCATTCCCCAATGAAATGAGAAATGGAAAAAAGGGAAATCACCCCCTTCTTTGTGCTTGGTGAGAATCTGCCAGAAACATATTGACCTTGTTATCCTCTGTGATTTATCTCATGCCAGTGGAACATCCTTGGCTTCAACGGATCTTGCCTAGATTTCCACCCACACTGGCAAAGAGATCACAAATGCTCCAGATCTGTCATGTGTTATGACAAACGGCAGATGCGTAGTCTAGCAGTGGCAGCACCTAATTTTAAGGATTCTGGATGCCTCTCTGAGGTTAGCACAACATCCCCCAGATTAGACACCTCAGCATTTTACGTGGGTCTAATGGCACCTCTGGGAAACCTTCTGCAGAAAGTCAATGAATGGCCAAGGTAAAGAATAAGAGAGGTTTGGCATGGGTACAAATTGCCAGGCATCCCTGCTCACACAGAGTGTATCCACAGCTGCTGGGGCAAAGCAACCGATAAAAGTGAGGGTGGCTCTGGCCTTCCCACTGTCCGTACCAACAGGGTGCGTGCTGTTCATCTCAGGCGTGCAAGTTAGGACCAGCTTCCTCTGCAGGGACGTGCCTGCTGTGGGGGCTAGTACCACTGGCAGATGCTGAGGGACACACCAGAAGGCACATATCAGCGGTAAACAACAGAAACTTTGCTTGTCTACATGCTGAGTACAGGGGGACGATCACGTCCCTAGCCCTGCTGGCCACACTATTCCTGGCACAGGCCAGGATGCCGTTGGCCTTCTTGGCCACCCGGGCACACTGCTGCCTCATTATTCAGCGGATGTCGACTAGCACCCCTAGGTCCTTCTGCGCTGGGCAGCTTTCCAGCCATTCTTCCCCAAGCCTGTAGCGCCGTTCTGACCCAAGGGCAGGACCCGGCACTTGGCCTTGTTGAACCTTATACCATTGTCCTCAGCCCATTGATGCAGCCTGTCCAGATCCCTCTGGAGACTCTTCCTACCCTCAGACATATCAACGCTCCCACCCAACTTGGTGTTGTCTGCAAACTTACTGAGAATGCACTTGATCCCCTCGCCCAGATCATTGATAAAGATATTAAAGAGAACCAGCCCCAGTACCGAGCCCTGGGGAACACCACTTGTGACCGGCCAACTGGATTTAACTCCATTCACCACCACTCTCTGGGCCAGGCCATCCAGCCAGTTTTTACCCAGCGAAGAGTACACCCATCCGAGCCGTGAGCAGCCGTTTTCTGCAGGAGAGTGCTGTGGGAAACGGTGTCGAAGGCTTTACTGAAGTCCAGGTACACAACATCCACAGCTTTTCCCTCATCCACTAAGTGGGTCTCCTTGTTATAGAAGGAGATGAGGTTTGTCAAGGAGGACCTGCCTTTCATGAACCCGTGCTGCCTGGGCCTGATCACCTGGTTGTCCTTCATGTGCCTCGTGCTGGCACTCAGGATGATCTGCTCCATAACCTTCCCAGGCACCGAGGTCAGTCTGACAGGCCTGTACTTCCCTGGATCCTCCTTCCGGCCCTTCGTTGCTAACTTCCAGTCAACTGCGACCTCCGCGGTGAGACAGGACTGCTGATAAATGATGGAAGGTGTCTCGGTGAGCACTTCCACTAGCTCTCTCAGGACCTCAGGTGGGTCCCATCTGGCCCCATAGACTTGCGTGTGTCTAGGTGCTGAAGCAGGTCACTCACCATTTCCCTGTGGATTAATGGGGGCTTCATTCTGCTCCCCGTCCCTGTCTGCTAGCCCAGACGTTTCACTTAGAGGGCACCATGGGATATGGCTGTCCATGTGTGGTGGGTTGACCTCCTGAAGAGAGTTAGTGCTACGTGTGTTCCAGGGTGTCAGGAATACCAGCTCTGAATCGTTCCACCTAAGATGACTTTGTTCTCTCTCAAGTTTCTGCCTATGCCAGGAGTCCGACTGACCCCTCTTTTAAAATGTAAGACTGCGATGCAGAAAGACTCCTGTCCAGACTTCAAGTTGGTCGAGACCTGGGGCTCTGGATACAATTGTTGGTTTCGTTTCTAGCTGGCGTATCTACCCTGCATGCAGAATCAGCAGAAGATGCGGCAGTTCAATTGCCATTTATTTCTATGGAGCAACTGAGGTCCCGTTCCCCAGTCCCGCACGCTTCACTCCAGTGCCAGCAGAGATGGGTTTCCTTCCCACCTGAAGCACTGCTGATGCAGAGGCAGCAGGCTTTGGAACCCAAGCTACTTTGAAGTGGTCAGAATTACGCCCCCACCCGGCACGTGGGCTGCCCTTCTGGGTTCTGCACTTTAGATACAGCCTCCCCCTGCCGTTGTTTTATTTTTATTCCTCTGCGTTATGCACCGGTTTAGTTCAGTAGAGGGCCCCTCCTGCAAAGCTGGTATGTCATAAGTCATTACTTATGGACAGTTATGCCCCAGTCTACGATGCTAAAATAGAAAGGGGAAGGCTTCAGGGGCTTTAGAATACTTTCTGCATTTATTGTTGAATCACTGGCGACTTCAGACTGAAAAGCAGTGTTAGGGAACTACTGAAATAAGACAAACCACAATTTTTGGTCTTAAGTTGCCCCCAAGCTTGATACGGAAGTTTGGTTTGGTTTGATTTGGTTTTATTTTATTTTATTTTATTTTATTTTATTTTATTTTATTTTATTTTATTTTATTTTATTTTATTTTATTTTATTTTATTTTATTTTATTTTATTTCCAGAGGTGTGTAGTAGAACGAATGAAGACTTTGGGTGGGAGAACGCTCTGGTTTCTGACAGCTACGGGCACAAACGTGGATTTCAGTACGGGGTTGCCTCTAACAGAAGGAATGTTCAAAGTTAAGGCAGCTCTTCTTACGTGTGGCACTGTGTGATGCGCCAGAGTCACCGTGCAGGTGCGGTGTGTCCATGGCTTCTGTGCGCCCTGCAGCTACACAGGGTGTAACAAGCAGGCTTCTGGGTGATGAGGAGACCCAGCCTTTGACTGATTCATTTCCTTTTCAACTTGATTACTCTTGGTTGTGTTCACTCCACTTTCTGCCACCAAGAGAAGAGAAGGATGGCTCTCCTGGAGGCATTTTTGTGTCCTGCATGTTAGGCAACGCTGAAACGTGAGCGGCAGTGACAGAATTCCTCTGAGAGGGCAGTCTGTTCCAGCGCCCACACCTGGGAGTCGCTCTGGCGCTTGATTGTTCAACCCGAGTTTTGTATGTGTATGTGAACAACTTTCTTTTGCTTGATATTCACTTCACCTACTTCTTCTGCAAGCAGAGATTGTTGGGAGTAGAGATCTGTCTCCAATATCAAAAGCATAGAAAAGGTGTCATGAAAAGATTTCTTTTCATTCTTCCCCTAGGTAATCTTCTCAACCTTTCTGCATCATCTAGCAACTCGGATATAGCGTCTCTGTTCCTTCCCTCTCCAACTGTCCTTATTATTTTTACTATGTTTATTATTATGATGATGTTATTTATTACTTTTCAAAGAGCGATGCAAATTCTTCGGCAATATTACTTGTGTACTTGTCTTACGTCCACTTGTTCTGGGAAGCTGAATTTCGTCGTTCTGTGAGTGCGAAGCAGAGCATCTGTTTCCACAGCACTCCATTTAACCGACGCGGTGTTTACCGTAGAAAGAGTCCCTTCCTACTAAGGCAACGCCTACAGCAGCAGCGGCACCAACAGAAACGAGCGCCCGTTGAATGGCGCAAGGGCATGACACGGACACTGATTTACACGTCAGGACCTCCCTTGTCTCTCCCTGGAGCCCAATGTACTTCTCTTCCAGTGACTGTTGTGGCAGGTTGCTGGGGCAGGTTCATTCGACGTTCACCTTTGAGAGCCTACGTAGCAATCGTGCCGTTGTTTCCTCCACCTCCCAGCCCTTAGAGCAAACTTCTGTAAGAGGATTTGCAACTCATAATGCTGTAGAGCAGTATGTGTAACTGCAACTTTAATTATGCACACACCCTTTTATATGCATATAGGTACACATATTTATACATACATGTATATATACATTTGTGTGTGCATACACACGCATGCGCGCACACACACACGCGTGTAAAACTATCCTGGGACACCCATTTATGAACACACGTGCACACATATGTGTGGGCTGCTGGCTTTTCTTGGTGCTTTTTATATCACATTGAGCTTCACAGATAGCACGTGCGCAGACTCACCACGAGGACCGTAGAGGGCTGGGAGTAAAACTGCGATGGTCTTATTTTGGAGGGGCCTTCATCGGTTCTCACTCTGCACATGTTTCTGGTTTTCAATGACAAACTTGTTATACCAAAGACTTTGGTAAAAACCTTTATTGTCAGCTTTGTTGCTGGTATTTGATGCAGCGATTTGCGAGGTAGTCTCCCACGTTCCCATCTCAGCAGTGCCCTTGCTGCTGAACATCGGAATAGCGTTCTGGTTTCTCAGAGAAGAAATGAGAGGAAGGAAGAAGCCAGAAAGAATGCTTGGGAAATGCAGTGTGCATCGTTGGTTCCAGCAGCAGAAAGCCCGTATGAAGTCATAATGATTGCATCAACAAGTGAACATCCAGGTGGAGAAAAAATTCCACCAAGCTTGTATTCTGCCAAAGTAATTTGGCAGAAAATACCCCCCCTTGCGTTCCAGCCTGTATCAGAGGGGCTGGGGGCGGCTAGGCTTAGATTCTGAGTGATGCCCAATTCAGTGGTAAAAGTCCGGTCGCGTTCAACATGTGTATTGAACTATCACGATTACGGATGCACTAATAACACCATACACAATGCAATTTAGCGGCGTTCCATGAACTAGCACTGCCGCACTTACGGAGTTGCGTCGCGTTCACTATGAACTCTCACGGCTAGATTGGTAAAAAGTGTAGTTTATTGAAGCAACAGATGCACGAGTTCTTTTGGATTGCCGGCGATAGTTACTGTCTGCAAAGCACGTGCAAATACTAAAGATGTTAGTAATACAGCCTGGCTACAAATGCACTGAGTTATAAACCAACTCTATAGAGTTTCCCTGGGTAGCACTTGGTATAACCAAGCTAATAACCAGCTTTTCTTCAAAACGCGAATATGACTTAATTTCTAAGTCACCTCCAGTAATTATCCCACAGAAGCCTTTCAACCACAAAGTACGGGAGACTTGGAAGGGTGTCCCACTCTAAATATCAGTTTGTTCTTCCACGCTTCCTGGGAAGTTTTACCGGTCGCTGTCAGAGATGAGGCCTTTGGTTTGAGAATAGCGTGGCCATTCGTATGCCACTTTACGGTCTCTTTGGGGGAAGTGCCTTAAGCGATTCTCAGCATTAAAGCAAGCGTGCACACCCTGTCTTTCCCCCGTCCCCCTGCACAGACATGACCACGCACCGGCACGTACACCCCGTTGTAAAATCGTTTGAGACATGACTGCGTATGCCTTCCTAACAAGAACTGTGAAAGGTAACTACTGATGATAAAAGCATAAATGGATTTTGGAGAGACAACGTTAGGACACTCTTTCAAATGCCGCCATTTGGTGGGGATCAAGAGTGTGAATCCGCGAAGACAGGACAAGCACCTCCTCAGCACACAAGCGAACTGGAGAGGGAGGGCTCCGGCCCAACCGCCTGCCCAAAGCAGGGTCAGCCCTGGGGTCAGACCAGGTGCTCAGGGCTTTGGCCCGCTGGGGCTTGAAACCCCCCAAGCACAGCGACGTCGTCTCTGGGCAACCAGCCCTACTGCCAGACTGTCCTCATGGGGCAATGGTGGCCCCCGTCTCCAGCGTCAGCTCCCGAGTTTTAGCTGATGCTGCGCAGAGGCGCACCGCCCATTGTGACATCACCATGTCGTGGAGGTGACATCACCTGGTGCTGCATAGTGACCTCACATCCCCCGCTGCCTATATAGGGGCGCCGGCAGAGCCGGGGCCAGCCTGGCTCGTGCCTGCACTCCTGCCGAGCGCGCCTGCGAGGTCTGGAGGGCCGAGCGAGGCTTCTGCTGGTGCTGGGTGGTGCTCTGGGGGCTGCCGTCGGCCGCTCTCGGTGCCCGTCCCAGAGCCACCCCCTGTGTTTCCCGGCCCTGCCTGCTACCGGCAGCCGGGCACCGCGGGACGTGCTTGCAGGAGCAGAGGTGAGCTGTGGGGGGAAACGTCCCCCCGGGGTGGCCGTGGGGCGGGCGGTGGGGCTGGGGGAGCCGGGAGGGTGTCTTTCTCGAGGGGCCTGGGCATTCCTTCCTCCCTCCCCTTCCGGGACACAGCGAGTGACCGTGGCCTCTCTCCTTTTCGCAGCACACAACACCCTTTGGCAGTGCCGGTGCCTGCGAGGAGCAGCTCTTCATCCCCAGCTCTTCCTCAACCCAACGCGGAGCACAAAGATGGCCACGGAAACAGAGTGGACCTGCCCCATCTGCCACGACGCTCGAGATGATGTAGCTTATGTGATTCCGTGTCTCCACCAGTTCTGCCTGGGCTGCATCCTGCGGTGGGCAAAAGTGGGACCAAATTGCCCACTCTGCAGACGACAAATGGAAAAGGTCAAATTTTCTGTGCGGGCAGAAGACGATTACCTAGAGCATGTCATCACAGCGCCCGCACAGCCGTCAGCCTCCAGCAGCCAGGCAGGCCCATCTCCCAGCCGCGTGGCCAACAACAACCGCCATCACGCTGCAGCGTCCCCTCCGCCCTCTCTACAGGAAAATCCATTTCGGCACCAGCAGGAATTTGCATGGAGACGGGGTAGGGCTACCACGGGTGGCCTCCTGCCCGAGGTCTGGGCAGCAGTTTTCCGTCAATACCGGCATCTCTTCGACTCCGTGCTGCCCCAGCTGAGCCAGGAGGTCGAAGAAATATATGAGGAGCTGTGGTGGCTGGCAGCAAGAGCAGAAGACCGCATCCTGCAGGCCCTCTGCCTCTACGGGCTGAACCAGCAAGCCATGGTGCGGTGGCTGCAGCCTGCCCTGGGGGCACCGATAGCACCGCTGGTCCATGGCCTCCTCCATGTCACTGTGCGTTGGTTCCGTGAGGAGGTCTGGAGGCTGCTGCACTCCTACACCGCCAGAGGGGTGGGCAACAGCCACGCAGCCGGCGCCGACAGTGCCAGCTCCCGCAGCACCAGCTCCGGCCGCTCACGCCGCTCCAGCAGCCCAAGCCCCACCACCTCCCGCAGGGGGACACCTGCCCCCCACCAGCACTCCTCCAGCAGCTCCAGCTCTGGGGAGCACCCACCCAGCACGCCGCAGGCCGCCCTGCCCGGGGGTCCCGGCCGCCCCCCACCTGCGCCCCTGCCTGCAGAGCAGCAGCAGCCCCGGGAGCAGCCGGGGCAGGCGGCGGTGGCCGGTCCCTCTGCCCAGGGCAGCGGCCACAGCGCCTCCGCTGCCGGCCGGGACAGGGACCGCCCGCCCGGGGCGCGCCGCCGCCCCCCGAAGAGGAGGGCCCCCGGCCCCGAGGACCCTCCCCATCCCGGCAAGCGTCCGCCCCGCCGGCAGCACTAGCAGGGCTCTGCCTTGCACGCAATAAATTGCTGTTTCCCTGACACGGTCTCCGGGTGCTGCTTTCCGCCCCCTCTCCTGGTGCCGGTCCCACCCCCCGCGCCCCCCGCGGGGGCACCGGGCTGCTGGGGGGCACGGCCGTGGGCCCCCGCAGAGAATTCCCGGCCAGCACAGCTGCTTCTCGCTGTCCCGCACATCCCGGCGGCCCCCGAGGCGCTGTGCCGCGCTGCAGAATGGGTCTCCTCTAGGAAATTCGGGCGGGTGCGGGGACGTGATCTTTCTCTCAGGAGAGAGGGGCAATTTCAGCGCCCGCTTTAGCTCGGCGAACCCCGGCTGGAGAAGTTGGGCGGTGCGGTCCGCAGTCTTCATCTTGGCACAAGCCTCATCAATGGAGGCAGGCGAGTTGTGGATGTGTGGAGTCTCCATGCAGCATTTCCACAGTCTCCCTTCCCTTTTTGAAGCATCATCTGTAAACCACACGTGGGTGGGGTTTATGTGCAGATGGGGTTCATGCGGGGGGGCCTCCTTAACACTAGAGGGAGGGGGCTCCTCACCCAGGGTGTTAGGGTTTTCCTGTATTTGGAGCATCTCTGGAGCTCCTTCCTCTACCTGGTAAATGTGAGAGTAGTGTTCTAACTGGGCATACCATTTTCTAACAGCTTCCCATTGTGCGACCCCTGGGGGAGGATGGGTCCCCTTGAAAGAACTGACTGTTTCAGCACAATGTTTTCTGCTTGCTGGGGAGCGCAGCTTACTAAAAAGAGACCCTTTTCCCAGGTGGAGTACCGTTTTTCTGCATCCTTAAAACTTTGTGCATAGAGACCTATGGGGCGAGTGGGACCTTCCGGCCCACGTTGCCACATACATATGGATGCCCCATGTGCAGCGAATCCCCACTCAATTTGGAGCGGATCTGTTGGGTGGGTAGGGCCCAGGGTTTGGTATGTCCCTGCTTCAAAGGTCAATAGCTTCAAGGCTTTGTCGTGAGCGGGGGTCCCGTCCCAAAGAGGCCTTTTCCGGGTTAGGTCGTATAGCGGACAGGCTATAATGGAGAAGTCCGGCACATGCTTTCTCCAGAATACCAGCAGGCCTCAAGCACGCTGCAAGTCCTTATTCTCCAGGATTTTCACCTGCTGCAAGGTAGCTAAAGCTTCGGGGGGAATGCGTATCGTCCCTCCTTTCCGCCATATCCCTAGGACTCTTGCTTGCAGAGAAGGGAATTGTATCTTTTCAGTTGGGATTTGGAGGCCGGGGTTCTCCAGATGAGCGATAATACTAGCCCGAGTTTTTCCTACAGTCGCGGCATCTGACCCACCCATCAGCGCATCGTTTATATACTGAGACACCTTGACTCCTTCTTCTGGCGTAATTTCGGTCAGAGCCTGGGCTAGGGCATGATGTGCCAAGGCAGGTGAGTGCCGGTACCCTCGCGGTAGTTGGGTGAAAGTGTACTGGATGCCTTCCCACGTGATGCCAAATCTTGAAGTCTTGATCATTCTTCTGTAAAGATGCCATAAAGAACGTGTCCTCGACGTCAATAGTAGCTAAGATTGGATGGGACTGTTCTTGGATGGAGGAAATAGTTCAGCTACGTTCAGCACAGCTGCTGTTAAAGGACTGGTATTTGCATTTAGATGCCTATAGTCATTGGTTAGTCACCACTTCCCATATGGCTTCCGTACAGGCCATGCCGAGGAATTGGACGGGCAGTGGGTCTGGACGATCACCCCCTGTTCTTGGAATTCTTTTATCACTGGGGTGATCCCCTCCTTTGCTCCCAAGGGCAAAGGATAAGGTCTTACATCTAAAATTTTAGATGGGGGGAGCGATGGCGCAGTTCGCAAAAGCCTGATCAGAGTGGCCGGGGAGCCGAATTTGCATTCTCTTCCTTTGGAGTCTACCCAGGCTTTGCCCTTCAACAAGTCTAATGCCATGATGTTGATAGGAAGGACGCCCAGTATCATCGTGGTTGCAGTGGGAGTAGTATCCCCTGGTATGCAACACTGCACTCAGGCCGGGGGTTGGGGTTTGGAGTTTCCAGATAACATCGGTAACCCAAACACGCTTTTTATCGGGCACTACTCCACTCCGGCTTGCCGTGTCGGTATTTAGTGCTGCCATCTGGGCTCCTGTGTCTACGAGGAAAGTGACTGGAGTTTTGAAAAGGCCAAGGGGAAAAGTCACTAAAAGGTCCCCCTGGGTGTTTTCAATGAGCCTTCTGAGACAAACCCACCTGCCATCCCCCGGCTCGCTTACTGGGGATGGCAGAAGGAGTTTCCCAGTTTTGGAGGGCTACGGACTTCTTCCACCAGTGTCGTAGGATGGTGGCCTTTTGGGGCGTTGGGACTGGGGGACCACCTTCTTTCCTTGGGATATTTTTATTTGTGGGTTTCCAGATTTTTACTCGCAATAGTAAATTTGGAAGAGGGAAACTGTCCATTAACTCCCGAGGGACACGTTTATTTAACCCTGCTTTCCATAGCTGATTTCTTGGTCTCCCACCTCCCTCACTTTTGCCCAGCGGATAGCATGTCCTACCGTCGACTTTGGTTTCTGCGGGCCACTGCAGAAGCTTTCGTGTCTTTACCAATAAACCCCACTCGTCAGCCGTAATTCAGTAGCTCCTGGGCAACTTCTGCCCATGCAAAGGCGGCCCCTCCGCCAGTCCTGAAGTTGTATCACATACATCTTTAGTGAGTTGGGAAGCCCTCTAATCAGGGGAGTCATACTCTCTGGGTTAGAAATTAGTAATATAGGGGAGGGTTGGCAAGTAACAAGGGATCTGTCCTGCATTAGTTGGAGACAAGCCGCCTTTTGTATACTTTCTGTAAGCTGGCTTAGCCCAGGAGTAGGAATAGTGATCGATCTCCTCTTTCAGTGAGGTCTAATCCTCCCGCCCAATATGCTGCCTGCTGAGTCAGGGACCGGGGTTGCCTTGGATCACCTACAGTCAGGAATACCCCTGGACCCCAATATCCGTGAGCTTCTTCCTCTGACAGCTTTGTTCTATCTCCCCCAGTCAGAGAAGCTCCCCAAACATACTCTGTTCTGGTCTCCCTCGCTTGCCAACTGTGATTTTCTTGCAATTTTGCTAGTTCCCTCGCATTATAGGGTATCTGTTTGGTGGTAACGTTAGGCTCAGCATCATCTCCGTTGTTCCCATACTGAACTTCTGTCTTAAGGAGAGGTCGTAACTTCCGATTAGATGGGGATTCTGCCTTAGCCACCCCTCATTCCTTCCAGGGGTAGCAGGGATCAATTTCTTGACAGAGGAGGTCAGCTTCTTTGGTAAGGCTAGAGAAACCAGCTCACTATCTATGTAAATGATTTTCATATTCTACTCGTCATACCCTCAAGTCCCTTTCCCCAGTATAAGCTTCCTGCAGCCCTTGGAGGTTTTCCACTACCCTCTTCCCTGCTTTCACTGTTTCCTCAGCCTGTTGCCGTCTAGCTCGTTCTACCTCTAATTTTACCTGCAGTGTTTTAACTAATTCTTGCAGAGATTGACAAGCTTCACATTCTGTTTGCTTAATAGTATGCTTCTCTTTCTGGTTGGCTATCAGAGCGGCCCCCAGGATGCCACAGGCTATCACCTTGCCCCTACCGGCGTTAAAGCGGTTTTGTTTTGACAAAATTTTTATCTGCTGTGCTACAAGGGTCAGAGATTGCCAGTTTGTCTCCAAGTGTGTCCTGGTGGAATGGGGCATGCTTTAAGTCCTTTGAACAAAGCTAACAGCGGGGAGCAGTCAAGATCAGGCTTGATCTTCTGCTGTGGGGCTGGGGGAGCCGGGAGGGTGTCCTTCTTGAGGGGCCTGGGCATTCCTTCCTCCCTTCCCCTCCATGACACAGCGAGTGACCGTGCCCTCTCTCCTTTTCGCAGTGCACAACACCCTTTGGTAGTGCCGGTGCCAGCGAGGAGGAGCAGCTCCTCATCCTCAGGTCTTCCTGAAACCAATGCACAGCACAAAGATGGCCCAGCAGACAGGGTTGGTCTGCCCAATCTGCCATGCTGCTCGAGATGATACAGCTTACGTGATTCCATGTCTCCACCAGTTCTGCCTGGGCTGCATCCTGCGGTGGGCAAAAGAAGCAGCAAATTGCCCACTCTGCAGACGACAGATGGAAAAGGTCAAATTTTCTGTGCGGGCAGAAGATGATTACCTAGAGCATGTCATCACAGCGCCCGCACAGCCATCAGCCTCCAGCAGCCAGGCAGGCAGATCTCCCGATGGCCAACATGCATGGCCATCAGCAGGCCCCATCGCCCCACGGCGTCCCCTCTGTGCTCACGATAGGAAACTCCGTTGCTGGAAGAGCTGGAGGTTGCGCGGACAGAGGCTAGGGCTACCACGGGTGGCCTCCTGCCCGAGGTCTGGGCGGCACTTTTCCATCAAAACCGGCATCTCCCTAATGAGGAGGGCTCCCGGCCCCCAGGACTCTCCCCAGCCCAGAGGCAGAGGGACCAGCCCGGAGCCGGCAGCTCTGGCGGGAGGCGCTGAGGAGGCGCGGGCGTTGCCAGACACTGGCGACACCACCGCATCCCACACCCTCGGCTCCAGCAGGGTGCCCTGGGGAGCGCGAGCGAGCGGGAGCGCGGCCGGCAGCATGGGCGAAGCGGTCGCGGCACTGCGGTTGGCGCCGCGCTGGCGCCTCTTCGAAGGAGCGGAGCGTTTCAGCGGTCGAGCACCGACCTCTGACCGCCTGCACGGGTCAGGGGGCCCGCGCGGCACAATGGCGGGCACTTGCCTGAGAGCACAGGCCGCAGCTCGGGCACGGGGCTCTGCACCATCCAGCCCAGCGGCGGCCGATGCCTCCGCCCAGAGGGAGCTGGCGTCGGTGCAGAGCTCCGGCCGCAGGAGGTGCCTGCACCTTTCTGCCCGGGCAGGGGTAGACGGCGCGGCTGCCGGCAGAAGGTGTGCCCGGGGTGAGGAATTCCAGCGGCGGGTGGCTGAGCTGCCGGCGGCGGTGAGGAGGCTGCGTAGCCTCTGGGAGGCTGAGAAGGGGATAGCTAGCTGGTTCCAGGCGCAGCCTGCAGCGGAGCCACAACCCGCAGCCGGGCAGCCAGGACCTCCCAAGACTACCCGGTATGCTCCATGTGTAACAGCCAGTGCAACTCAGAAAAGGCCATGGGTGACAGCTGCAGGCAGCTCTCCTGTCAGAGGTACGCAGGCACCCGCTTGTTAGGAAAGCTGAAGCCCAGACGGAGGTAAATCTGGCCAGGGGTGTCCGGGGCAGCAAGAAAGCCTTCTCTAGGTAGAGAAGGCTGAGATGCTCAACGACTCTCTTAATTCAGTCTTTGCTGGGAAGGGCTCTGATCACACCACCCAAGTTGCAGAAGGCAAAGGCAGGGACTGGGAGGATGAGGTACAGCGCACTGTAGGAGAAGACCAGGCTGGAGAGCAGCTGAGGAACCTGATGGTGCACAAGTCCATGGGACCTGACGAGATTCATCTGTGGGTCCTAAGGGAACTGGTGGATGAAGTTGCTAAGCCACTATCCGTCATAGTTGAGACGTCACAGCAGCCTGGTGAAGTGACCCCTGACTGGGAAAGGGCAAACATAATGCCCATTTTTAAACAGGGTGAAAAAGAAGACCCGGGGAACTACAGGCCAGTCGGTCTCACCTCTGTGCCCGGCAAGATCATGCAGCAGATCCTCCTGGAAACTCTGCTAAGGCACTGTTATGTTTTGAGAAACCCATCACAATTTGTTGTCGTTTAGACAATCGTTCTATCACCCGATGCCCCCTGCCCATCTGGGAAAGGGAATTGGGAAAACCAAGGAAACCTGGGAGTTGAAGTATAAACAGATTATTTAATAGAGTAAGATTAGATAATTAACATTACTAGCACTAAAGAACCAATATTGATCCCCATACCAATACAGAATATGCAAAGATGACACTCAGCCAGTTCTGTCAGGAGGAAGCTGTGTGCTCCCAGCAGTGGACAGCAAATGTCAGACACTGTGAGCGCTACGGGTTCGGGAGGAAAGGAAGGAGTCCGGCACCAGGGCACGAAGTTCTCAGGATGGCAAGCATCAAGGGTGGGAGCGAACTTTGCAGCAAACTTTCTAATTTATAGTGAATGTGACGTTCATGGTATGAAATAATCCTGTTGGCCAGCTTGGGTCAAGTGCTCCTTATCCCTGCACCTAGCAAGCGTGAAAACAGTGAGACCTTGAAACCTACACACCGTAGCTGGCTACAAAGTAAGTATTTTCACAAATTCAGACACTAGAGGCTTCTAAAAGTGCAGTCGTCCCAAGCATTAGAAGAGAAAGTAGTCCTGTGTCGCTCAAACCAGGCCAGGCACATGGGAAACAAGGAGGTGGTTGGTAGCAGTCAGCAAGGCTTCACTAAGAGTGAGTCATGCCTGACAAATTTGGTGGTCTTCTACGATGGCGTTACAGCGTTAGTAGATAAGGGGAGAGCAACAGACATCATCTCCCTGGACTTGTGCAAAGCATATGACACCGGTCCCCACGACATCCTGATCTCTAAACTGGGGAGACACGGATTTGACCGATGGACCACTCGGTGGGTAAGGAACGGGCTGGATGGTCGCACTCAAAAGAGTTGTGGTCAACAGCTTCATGTTCAAGTGGCGAGCAGTGGTGAGTGGTGTTCCTCAGGGGTCGGTACTGGGACCGGTACTATTTAACATCTTTGTTGGTGACATGGACAGCGGGATCGAATGCAGCCTCAGCAAGTTTGCCGACGACACCAGGCTGTGTGGAGTGGTTGACACGCTGCAGGGAAGGGATGCACCCAGAGGGCCCTGGACAGGCTGGAGAGGTGGGCCTGTGCAAACCTCATGAAGTTGAGCCAGGCCAAGTGCAGGGTCCTGCACGTGGGCTGGCACAATCCCAAGCACAACTACAGGCTGAGTGGAGGATGGATTGAGGACAGCCCTGAGGAGAAGGACTTGGGGGTATACCAGCTCAACATGAGCTGGTAATGTGCGCTCACAGCCCAGAAGGCCAACCGTGTCCTGGGCTGTATCAAAAGAAGTGTGGCCAGCAGGTCGAGGGAGGTGATTCTGCCCCTGTACTCTGCTCTTGTGAGACCCCACCTGAAATATTGCATCCAGCTCTGGAGCCCGCAACATAAGAAGGACATGGACCTGTTGGGGTGGATCCGGAGGAGGGCCACGAAGATGATCAGAGGGCTGGAGCACAGGCTGAGAGAGTTGAGAGAGTTCAGCCTGGAGAAGAGAAGAGATCTTAAAGCAACTTTCCAGTATCTGAAGGGCACCTAGAAGAAAGCCAGAGAGGGACTTTTTGCAAGGGGATGCAGTGATAGGACGAGGTGTAATGGTTTCAGACTGGAAGAGGGGAGATTTACAATAGATAGTAGGAAGTGATTTTTCACTATGAGGGTGGTGACACAGTGGAACAGGTTGCCCAGAGAAGTTGTGGAAGCTCCATCCCTGGAGGTGTTTAAGGCCAGGCTGGATGGGGCTTTGAGCAATCCGATGTAGTGGGAGGCGTCCTTGCCCGTGGCAGGGGGCTTGGAACGACATGATCTTTAAGGTCCCTTCCAACCTAAACCATTCCATGATTGTATGACATTTCACTTACAGGGCACCATATCATGCACATATCTCTGTTGCAAAGGGTGAGTGTCTTCCTCTTCTATAAAATGTTGAGAAATACAAAATGGAACTGAGCTACCTGAGAATTCTGCCTGTCTCACTTGAAAAGTCGGTCAGACTCCAGGGAAATGTTAAAGTCTACAGAGTAGGGTTATCACGGTCTTTAGATGATTAGGAGACAGAAATTCGTAGCTTTTCCCACTAGGCCTTCAAGGCATGAAGTAAGGAAGGTTCACATTTTTGTCTGGCACGCTTTAGAAACTGCAGGATGGCTTCCTGATGAGCAGTGATTTTATCTTGTGTAACTAGAGGAGCTTTAAGCTTCTTGCCAGAAGGACCCATGTACTTCCAGCGAGCATTACCACAGCTCAAGAACCCAGTTGCCCAAAGTGTGTATTTGTTGCAAATCAAAACTTCAGGGAAGAATGAGAACAGCCAACCTTCATGAGTGGAGCAGGAATAACACTGTCGTTAAAGTAATGCAATGTTAGACACTGTGACATTTGGGATGGCTTTTTTTTCCCAAAATCCCCAAAGAATTTACCCACTTCTACCAAAA
This sequence comes from Pluvialis apricaria, assembly GCA_017639485.1. NCBI lineage: Eukaryota > Metazoa > Chordata > Aves > Charadriiformes > Charadriidae > Pluvialis > Pluvialis apricaria. The sequence goes on from CM030044.1 coordinate 76,977,589, forward strand.
GAAAAGTGTAACAATTCTCTGTATCGTCCTCAGAGCTTCATTTCTCTTCCTCAGGAGAATTACAAGTTGGCTCTTAGTTGTTGCCTGCAACACACGCGTGTTGTTGTTTTTAACAAATTACTGTTTAATTTATGCTTTGTTTTTAGAATACTCCTCTATCCCGCTCTCTCATTTGTTTTACAGGCAAAACAATGGGGCAGGGAGGCGGCATTTGTACTCTGTAGGTGTTGCGTGAAAGGGCAGAACAGTTTGGCAGAAAACAAACCCCCTTGCGTTCTAACACTCCTCACCGAGGTGGGAGGCTAGGTGCGGCTAGGTTTAAATTCTGAGTGATGCCCAATCCACCACTATCAGTCCAGTCGCGTTTAATATATATATTAAACTATCACGATTCTGGATACACTGGTAGTGGACTGCACCCTCAGTCCAGTCGTGCTCATGAACTACCACGGCCACTTTTATGGTCGCGTTCAATGAGAAACCAAAACGACCAGCTACTTAAGCAGCACAGTTTATTTTAGCAACAGATACATAGGTTCTTATGGATTGCCGGTGATAAATACACTGTCTGCAAAGCACGTGCAAATAAAAGTGTTGTTAGTTATACAAAACGCGCGACAAAGTTACATACAGTACAGCCTGGCTATAAACATAGGAAAAAGACTCTCTAGAGAGATTTCTAAGTTTTGAGGAAACACTTGGTATAGTTTAAGTCTTACCCAAAGGCGTCCCTATGGGGGGGAAGAAAGGCTCAGCCCGTCGGCTGGTCCCGGAAGTCGAAGGCAGTTTTGATAGAGTCCTCCTCGACTTGTTCACGATGGTGTCTTCCCTAACATCCCCCCTTTTTTGGGCTATTTTTATACTATTTTTTACCTTCAAGGTGGAGTTTGAGTGACTTTAGTCATAAATACTTTTATTATGATTGGTGTAAAATTCTCTCGCTTCGCATTTCAAGGTATAGTTTATCAAAAATTCAGGGCGCAGACTCAAGGAGGAGTGGTCGCACCTTGGAGGCGGGTAGCCTTTGGGATGGAGGTGTGTTTAGGTATTATAATGACATTATAATGAGCAAAGTTCACACAAAGGACGGCATTTTGTCAAAATTTGACAAACTGTTGGCTCAGGGTAGCAAGTGAGCAGCTTATCAGTTCCATAGGACCATCTCGTTCCCATATCTGCTGATTATCACAGGGTTTGGCCGTGGAATCTCCACCCCACTCCATCCCCGTGTTGCTCGGCGAGCGATATTGCGCAGGGAATCACAGATGTAGTGGATTCTTCGCATACCAGCTGCAGCTGTATTCTACCTTAGGAGCCTTTTTGATTTTAAGCCTTTTTCCTTAATGTGTGAACAATGCTGGATTTTCTGTTATTTTAGTAATTATTCCACATAATCCACCCCGTGACTATAGTCACTCAAGCTCCACGATGCTCAAAGCTGATTGGGAATATCACATATGCTTTTGTGGTGAGGGTTATCAAGTACAAATACATCTTGCGGAGTGGTCAAGTGAGTTAAGCTTTTTACCATAATCCAAAGTCTAACATACAGCATGATTGTCAATATAAAACACAAGATAGTGAGGGTTAGTAAGACAATAACAGGATGAAGTATCTTGTTGAAGATTCCTGTAGCCGTTGGTGACCATCCGAAGAGGGTGTCCCACCATTCGTATTCTCCGGTTTTCTTTACTCTTTCCAACACGCAATGTATTTCTTCTATGTTGTGGTGGACAGTGATTAGAGTTTTTTGTCCATTTTCTCGTACTTGTTCTAACAACTGCTTCAGGTCATCATGCTGTAAGAGTCTTCTTACTAAGGTGAGATTCATCCCGATGGGGGTAGGCAACAACATTTTGCTCAAGGTGTAATTAGATTGTAACAGTTGATAAGACGTGACAGGAGTTAAGTAACTGAAGTCACATCCTATAAGGCGAGTAAAGTTACAGACACAAATATTTGAGTGATTGCTTGTTTCTACATTAACGCTATCTATAAACATAGAATTGCAAGGAGTTCTCATACAAACACATCCTTGTCCAATATATACAAGTACAGTCTCAGGTTTTTTATCGGGGTGTATTTCAAAATGACAAATGTTCTGTTCTGTGTCGAGGCAAATGTCTTGGGCTTTGATGGTGTTACTCTCACAGATAAACCCTTGTTGTTCTCGCACAATACATGCGTCAACGTCGACAGTTTGCCATTTGCTGCTGTTTTGCTGGGCCCATACTCTATGCTCTATGGGATAGAGTATAGTTCCAGGTTGGCTCACTCCCAGCGCAATGATTGGGTATATGGTATACACCGAAGCATTGCGTATGGTCAAGACAAAAGCTATGGCTGTATTGTCAGTGGGGTCATAAGTGAAATTAACTAAATGCCACCAGGATTGAAACTTCTTTTCAAAGTCAATTGCATTATCCCAAATTATTTTTCGAATTTCAGTAGGTAAGGTACCTTCTTCACCTTCTCGTATAATCGCAGCTGCCATTGATTGCATCCACAGCTGAGCTTGGACACAACTAAGGGCTAGAGAAACATTATTTTGGGCTACATCAAGCGCATTTGTAATTAGCTGGTGATCTTTTTCATTTAGTACTTCCCACTGAGGCAACACATCTGATAGGAGCCATTGGCTAGTTCCCAGAGCTGAAAGAGAAGACTGCACAGGGTATTTTAATCCATTTAGGTCACTGGTCACTGTGGCCAGTTTGTTGGCAAGTACTTCTGCATCTATGCTGTTTAGGACTCCCAGTCCTGTTCCCAAGGCACCACTCACATCTCGCTTTGATCGTTTTGGAGAGGTGAGGGTTCGTTGATGTAACCATGCTGACCATCCTGTGTAAGATGTACCCAGGAATGGTGAACAGGTAGGCTTAATTGCAGAGACATTAATTTGCATTGACAATTCTACACGCTTGAGCGAGTATGACGGATTAAACAGTACTTGTTGTTGACCAGTATTTTTAATTATGTAAGGGCCGGTGTTGTAGATGTAAGGGGTCAGACTAATGGGTGTTTGGGTAGGTACACTTGTAAAAGGTTGTTGGGGCACAGGTTCGGTGCTTTCCTCAACAGGTTTGGATACAATTGTATCAATCATAAATTCAAATAACAATTGTGTATCTCTATAGCCCCAAAGACAGTACACTATTATAGGCTTGGTAAAAGTGAAATTGTGCCAGCAATCTGAATTTGGCTCTATAATTTTGTAACATTCAGTATTGTCTTTTTATGGCTACAAATCAAAGGAAGTTGTATTAGGATTGAGGTGAAACACTACATCATTAATTCAGCTTGATCACTATTTAAATGTACAATGACTCAGCAGCATCTCGAGTGCAATTCACTAATTGCGCTTTATCTTCAGTGGTCTTGTAATTTGTCTGTTCACGTGCAGTTCATTCAGGGTTCCTGTGAACACAGAAAAAGGAAAACAAAAACAAAAACATGCTCGGTCGTATTCAACCGGCAGGGTTAGGTTAGAAGGTAGGTACCACCCCGTCAATGCTTGACTTCATGGTTGCTGGCAGTGGGTAGTGTCTCACATTGGTAAATTCTGATTAGAGAGCCACTGCATAGCTAACACCCTCCAGGCAGAGTGGCTCACTGTCCTCCCTAGGGCCTAGGTGTTTTTTTTTTTTTTTTTTGGCGATGTATCTTTCATGTCAATCAAATCTTTCTGTGGTGCTGAGGGTGTGGGTTTGTCAGGGGCTAAAGGCCTCCCTGGTGACTGATCTCTTCTTAGCAAATCAATTTTCCTGCTCAGCGATTTTACCAGATCTCGGAGATCAGCAGTGGATGAGCCGTGTAACAACCAGCAAGGCACTCCCATTGCAACAGCCTGTCGCCGGGGGTCATTGCACTCTTTATCAAATTTAGGTTTGATCTCGGGTTTTGGCTTAGGAGTATGGACTTGATGATGGGGGTGGTCGTGGAGTCTTTCAAGGGTCGAACCAACCCAGCCAATCTTGCATCCATAACCTACCAACTCTTGCACAAAATCGCCCCAAGTATTTACACAAGCTTGTTGTTTGTGTTCTTTTTGTTGTGCACCCCCTTGTTTCACAACATTGTGGGTGGCTTGTATGTAATCTTGAACATTTGCCACATACATCTTTAGACCATCTGGGAGTCCATGGATAAGGGGAATTAATTTAGCTGGGTCGATAGGGGTTAACATCGAGGATCTCCTTAACAAGCTCCACTCATATATTGCCTGTATACAGGCTGCTTTTTGCACAGACGTAGACAAGTCAGTGAATTTTGAGGTCTTTATTACATGAGGGTCTCCCCTATCTTGTGGGTCAATACCACTAGCCCAACAGGCAGCCCGTGTGGTCAGTGAATACTTATGATCACCCAGCGTGGTGGTTAAAAACACTCCAGGACTCCAATAACTTTCTGCTTCTTCCTCAATTAACAAAATATTATCCCCACTTGTCAGGGAGACACGCCATACATATTCAGTCTCAGACTCCCCTGGATGCTGCGAGTATTCTTCTTGCAGCTTTGCTAAGTCAGTAGGAGACTGTGAGACAGTCTGCATAGTAGTACAGTCATCATCCCCCCCCTCATTTGTGACTTCGGTTTTCATGAGGGGCTGTATGGATACAGGCTCTGGGGTATAATCATAATTGGAACCTTCCTTCGGTGCACCATAGTTGTTATCATCATACCAGATATCTCCATCCCGTGTTTCAGGGTCAGTATGCTGAGCGATTTTGCAGATTTGTGCTGTGGAATCACTACTTGTCAGCACTGATTCTAGCACAGAGTGCAACTTTTCTTGAAACAGACCTTTTGTTGATTTTTCACTAACAGCCAACAATAGTGTCTTAAGCAACTCATTTTCCTTCTTTAAATTTGCATTTTTCTGTAACACTTCATTGTATGACTTTAAAGCGACATATTTCACATCTGCAATTCGTTCAGGAGATCGGGATTCCTTAGCCTCCCTCCACATGCATGATAAGCAAGCTCTTAAAATTGCACTGACAATTCTTTTACTCTTATCAACTTTAACTTTCTGCTCACTTCTACACTGCTTAATGCATTTTACCACTTTCTCTTTATCCTTCCAAAAGTTTTGGGCCCACTCCTTCCCAACCTGGGAAGGGGCACAATCATATTTTTGCAGCAGTTTATCCATGGCAATCCTGCCGACTACGCCAATTTTTTACTGTTGCGTGAAAGGGCAGAACAGTTTGGCAGAAAACAAACCCCCTTGCGTTCTAACACTCCTCACCGAGGTGGGAGGCTAGGTGCGGCTAGGCTTGAATTCTGAGTGATGCCCAATCCACCACTATCAGTCCAGTCGCGTTTAATATATATATTAAACTATCACGATTCTGGATACACTAATAGTGGACTGCACCCTCAGTCCAGTCGTGCTCATGAACTACCACGGCCACTTTTATGGTCGCGTTCAATGAGAAACCAAAACGACCAGCTACTTAAGCAGCACAGTTTATTTTAGCAACAGATACATAGGTTCTTATGGATTGCCGGTGATAAATACACTGTCTGCAAAGCACGTGCAAATAAAAGTGTTGTTAGTTATACAAAACGCGCGACAAAGTTACATACAGTACAGCCTGGCTGTAAACATAGGAAAAAGACTCTCTAGAGAGATTTCTAAGTTTTGAGGAAACACTTGGTATAGTTTAAGTCTTACCCAAAGGCGTCCCTATGGGGGGGAAGAAAGGCTCAGCCCGTCGGCTGGTCCCGGAAGTCGAAGGCAGTTTTGATAGAGTCCTCCTCAACTTGTTCACGATGGTGTCTTCCCTAACATCCCCCCTTTTTTGGGCTATTTTTATACTATTTTTTACCTTCAAGGTGGAGTTTGAGTGACTTTAGTCATAAATACTTTTATTATGATTGGTGTAAAATTCTCTCGCTTCACATTTAAAGGTATAGTTTATCAAAAATTCAGGGCGCAGACTCAAGGAGGAGTGGTCGCACCTTGGAGGCGGGTAGCCTTTGGGATGGAGGTGTGTTTAGGTATTATAATGACATTATAATGAGCAAAGTTCACACAAAGGACGGCATTTTGTCAAAATTTGACAAACTGTTGGCTCAGGGTAGCAAGTGAGCAGCTTATCAGTTCCATAGGACCATCTCGTTCCCATATCTGCTGATTATCACAGGGTTTGGCCGTGGAATCTCCACCCCACTCCATCCCCGTGTTGCTCGGCGAGCAATATTGCGCAGGGAATCACAGATGTAGTGGATTCTTCGCATACCAGCTGAAGCTGTATTCTACCTTAGGAGACTTTTTGATTTTAAGCCTTTTTCCTTAATGTGTGAACAATGCTGGATTTTCTGTTATTTTAGTAATTATTCCACAGTAGGCATGTGTGCTCCTGTACTAATATTTACTCATAAATTATGCCTAATGTCATATGATTTAGATAAGAAAGGTAGTCTGATATATTCCAGGTCAATCATAGTAGAGTGTCTGAAAATGGCATACAAGTCTTTTTTGTGTGTAAGATCACAGACACACCAATGCCATGTGATAAGCGTGGCTCTCAAGAGCCCTCCTGTCATCCAAAACCAGCTTAGCACCTATTATCCATGTACACAGGCGGTTCTTGGATCCAAGGAAGAAAGTTCCCAATACAACCATTTTTCATTTGGCATGAGGTTTAGAAAGACATTCAGCAAACAAAACCTGAATGAAAATCTCACACAGTTCTTGACATAAGTAGGCCAGCTTTAATAAAATGCTACAGCGAACACAAGGCCCTTTGCCAGAATCTTGACTGGAAAAGGCTAACGGTGTCAACTTCTTCCACTTCATCGGGGAGTTGTAATTTCACTGCTGCACTTTCAGTTTCTAAACAACTCGAGGAGAAGCCAGATCTATGCCAGTGTGATGGATGTATGTTTGAACGGTTGTATGCCATGATTTGAGCTGTATGTTATAGAAGGCACTATAGCAGGAACCACCCAATCCAATGGAGGACAAGCCTCGCAAGAAGCTGGGCAGGTGCAGTGGTAACCCAAGCTGGGCTGACTTTGGAGCCCAGCAACTCAACACGACACGCTGCCACTCCTGTCCCGACTGACCACCGTAACAGATGGAGCCCAAGCCATGGACTAAATGAAGTCAATGGACTTTTATGAACATTTGATGAGGGTGGCCCATAAAGTAAGGCAAGGCTATGTCCTTTACGCTCTCTGCTGCCTCCAAGGTACACTATGATCCCAGCTGTAGAGTGGGTCTCCTCTAGGAAATTCGGGAATTCCAAAGAGGGCATAATTTGCAGAGAACCGCCGAAAGAGAAAGGTAGAATCATAGAATTGTCTACGTTGGAAGGCGCCTTTAAGATCATCAAGTCCAACCATCAACCTAACGTTGGCAAAACCATCACTAAACCACGTCCCTCCAAACATGCCTACCCGTCTTTTAAATACCTCCAGGGATGGTGACTCCACCACTCCCATGGGCAGCCCATTCCAATGCTTAACAACCCTTGCTGGGAAGAACATTTTCCTAATATCCACCCTAAACCTCCCCTGCTGCAATTGGAGGCCATTTCCTCTTGTCCTGTCCAGGTCCCTCAGCCACTGCTCATAAGACTTGTTCTCCAGACCCCTCACCAGCTTTGTTGCCCTTCTCTGGACACGCTCCAGCACCTCGATGTCTTTCTTGTAGTGAGGGGCCCAAAACTGAACATAGTACTTGAGATGCGGCCTCACCAGTGCTGAGTACAGGGGGACGATCACGTCCCTAGCCCTGCTGGCCACACTATTCCTGGCACAGGCCAGGATGCCGTTGGCCTTCTTGGCCACCCGGGCACACTGCTGCCTCATTATTCAGCGGATGTCGACTAGCACCCCTAGGTCCTTCTGCGCTGGGCAGCTTTCCAGCCATTCTTCCCCAAGCCTGTAGCGCCGTTCTGACCTAAGGGCAGGACCCGGCACTTGGCCTTGTTGAACCTTATACCATTGTCCTCAGCCCATTGATGCAGCCTGTCCAGATCCCTCTGGAGACCCTTCCTACCCTCAGACATATCAACGCTCCCGCCCAACTTGGTGTTGTCTGCAAACTTACTGAGGATGCACTTGATCCCCTCGCCCAGATCATTGATAAAGATATTAAAGAGAACCAGCCCCAGTACCGAGCCCTGGGGAACACCACTTGTGACCGGCCAACTGGATTTAACTCCATTCACCACCACTCTCTGGGCCAGGCCATCCAGCCAGTTTTTACCCAGCGAAGAGTACACCCATCCGAGCCGTGAGCAGCCGTTTTCTGCAGGAGAGTGCTGTGGGAAATGGTGTCGAAGGCTTTACTGAAGTCCAGGTACACAACATCCACAGCTTTTCCCTCATCCACTAAGTGGGTCTCCTTGTTATATAAGGAGATCAGGTTTGTCAAGGAGGACCTGCCTTTCATGAACCCGTGCTGCCTGGGCCTGATCACCTGGTTGTCCTTCATGTGCCTCGTGCTGGCACTCAGGATGATCTGCTCCATAACCTTCCCAGGCACCGAGGTCAGTCTGACAGGCCTGTACTTCCCCGGATCCTCCTTCCGGCCCTTCGTTGCTAACTTCCAGTCAACTGCGACCTCCGCGGTGAGACAGGACTGCTGATAAATGATGGAAGGTGTCTCGGTGAGCACTTCCACTAGCTCTCTCAGGACCTCAGGTGGGTCCCATCTGGCCCCATAGACTTGCGTGTGTCTAGGTGCTGAAGCAGGTCACTCACCATTTCCCTGTGGATTAATGGGGGCTTCATTCTGCTCCCCGTCCCTGTCTGCTAGCCCAGACGTTTCACTTAGAGGGCACCATGGGATATGGCTGTCCATGTGTGGTGGGTTGACCTCCTGAAGAGAGTTAGTGCTACGTGTGTTCCAGGGTGTCAGGAATACCAGCTCTGAATCGTTCCACCTAAGATGACTTTGTTCTCTCTCAAGTTTCTGCCTATGCCAGGAGTCCGACTGACCCCTCTTTTAAAATGTAAGACTGCGATGCAGAAAGACTCCTGTCCAGACTTCAAGTTGGTCGAGACCTGGGGCTCTGGATACAATTGTTGGTTTCGTTTCTAGCTGGCGTATCTACCCTGCATGCAGAATCAGCAGAAGATGCGGCAGTTCAATTGCCATTTATTTCTATGGAGCAACTGAGGTCCCGTTCCCCAGTCCCGCACGCTTCACTCCAGTGCCAGCAGAGATGGGTTTCCTTCCCACCTGAAGCAGTGCTGATGCAGAGGCAGCAGGCTTTGGAACCCAAGCTACTTTGAAGTGGTCAGAATTACGCCCCCACCCGGCACGTGGGCTGCCCTTCTGGGTTCTGCACTTTAGATACAGCCTCCCCCTGCCGTTGTTTTATTTTTATTCCTCTGCGTTATGCACCGGTTTAGTTCAGTAGAGGGCCCCTCCTGCAAAGCTGGTATGTCATAAGTCATTACTTATGGACACTTATGCCCCAGTCTACGATGCTAAAATAGAAAGGGGAAGGCTTCAGGGGCTTTAGAATACTTTCTGCATTTATTGTTGAATCACTGGCGACTTCAGACTGAAAAGCAGTGTTAGGGAACTACTGAAATAAGACAAACCACAATTTTTGGTCTTAAGTTGACCCCAAGCTTGATACGGAAGTTTGGTTTGGTTTGATTTGGTTTTATTTTATTTTATTTTATTTTATTTTATTTTATTTTATTTTATTTTATTTTATTTTATTTTATTTTATTTTATTTCCAGAGGTGTGTAGTAGAACGAATGAAGACTTTGGGTGGGAGAACGCTCTGGTTTCTGACAGCTACGGGCACAAACGTGGATTTCAGTACGGGGTTGCCTCTAACAGAAGGAATGTTCAAAGTTAAGGCAGCTCTTCTTACGTGTGGCACTGTGTGATGCGCCAGAGTCACCGTGCAGGTGCGGTGTGTCCATGGCTTCTGTGCGCCCTGCAGCTACACAGGGTGTAACAAGCAGGCTTCTGGGTGATGAGGAGACCCAGCCTTTGACTGATTCATTTCCTTTTCAACTTGATTACTCTTGGTTGTGTTCACTCCACTTTCTGCCACCAAGAGAAGAGAAGGATGGCTCTCCTGGAGGCATTTTTGTGTCCTGCATGTTAGGCAACGCTGAAACGTGAGCGGCAGTGACAGAATTCCTCTGAGAGGGCAGTCTGTTCCAGCGCCCACACCTGGGAGTCGCTCTGGCGCTTGATTGTTCAATCCAACTTGTTCAACCCGAGTTTTGTATGTGTATGTGAACAACTTTCTTTTGCTTGATATTCACTTCACCTACTTCTTCTGCAAGCAGAGATTGTTGGGAGTAGAGATCTGTCTCCAATATCAAAAGCATAGAAAAGGTGTCATGAAAAGATTTCTTTTCATTCTTCCCCTAGGTAATCTTCTCAACCTTTCTGCATCATCTAGCAACTCGGATATAGCGTCTCTGTTCCTTCCCTCTCCAACTGTCCTTATTATTTTTACTATGTTTATTATTATGATGATGTTATTTATTACTTTTCAAAGAGCGATGCAAATTCTTCGGCAATATTACTTGTGTACTTGTCTTACGTCCACTTGTTCTGGGAAGCTGAATTTCGTCGTTCTGTGAGTGCGAAGCAGAGCATCTGTTTCCACAGCACTCCATTTAACCGACGCGGTGTTTACCGTAGAAAGAGTCCCTTCCTACTAAGGCAACGCCTACAGCAGCAGCGGCACCAACAGAAACGAGCGCCCGTTGAATGGCGCAAGGGCATGACACGGACACTGATTTACACGTCAGGACCTCCCTTGTCTCTCCCTGGAGCCCAATGTACTTCTCTTCCAGTAACTGTTGTGGCAGGTTGCTGGGGCAGGTTCATTCGACGTTCACCTTTGAGAGCCTACGTAGCAATCGTGCCGTTGTTTCCTCCACCTCCCAGCCCTTAGAGCAAACTTCTGTAAGAGGATTTGCAACTCATAATGCTGTAGAGCAGTATGTGTAACTGCAACTTTAATTATGCACACACCCTTTTATATGCATATAGGTACACATATTTATACATACATGTATATATACATTTGTGTGTGCATACACACGCATGCGCGCACACACACACGCGTGTAAAACTATCCTGGGACACCCATTTATGAACACACGTGCACACATATGTGTGGGCTGCTGGCTTTTCTTGGTGCTTTTTATATGACATTGAGCTTCACAGATAGCACGTGCGCAGACTCACCACGAGGACCGTAGAGGGCTGGGAGTAAAACTGTGATGGTCTTATTTTGGAGGGGCCTTCATCGGTTCTCACTCTGCACATGTTTCTGGTTTTCAATGACAAACTTGTTATACCAAAGACTTTGGTAAAAACCTTTATTGTCAGCTTTGTTGCTGGTATTTGATGCAGCGATTTGCGAGGTAGTCTCCCACGTTCCCATCTCAGCAGTGCCCTTGCTGCTGAACATCGGAATAGCGTTCTGGTTTCTCAGAGAAGAAATGAGAGGAAGGAAGAAGCCAGAAAGAATGCTTGGGAAATGCAGTGTGCATCGTTGGTTCCAGCAGCAGAAAGCCCGTATGAAGTCATAATGATTGCATCAACAAGTGAACATCCAGGTGGAGAAAAAATTCCACCAAGCTTGTATTCTGCCAAAGTAATTTGGCAGAAAATACCCCCCCTTGCGTTCCAGCCTGTATCAGAGGGGCTGGGGGCGGCTAGGCTTAGATTCTGAGTGATGCCCAATTCAGTGGTAAAAGTCCGGTCGCGTTCAACATGTGTATTGAACTATCACGATTACGGATGCACTAATAACACCATACACAATGCAATTTAGCGGCGTTCCATGAACTAGCACTGCCGCACTTACGGAGTTGCGTCGCGTTCACTATGAACTCTCACGGCTACATTGGTAAAAAGTGTAGTTTATTGACGCAACAGATGCACGAGTTCTTTTGGATTGCCGGCGATAGTTACTGTCTGCAAAGCACGTGCAAATACTAAAGATGTTAGTAATACAGCCTGGCTACAAATGCACTGAGTTATAAACCAACTCTATAGAGTTTCCCTGGGTAGCACTTGGTATAACCAAGCTAATAACCAGCTTTTCTTCAAAACGCGAATATGACTTAATTTCTAAGTCACCTCCAGTAATTATCCCACAGAAGCCTTTCAACCACAAAGTCCGGGAGACTTGGAAGGGTGTCCCACTCTAAATATCAGTTTGTTCTTCCACGCTTCCTGGGAAGTTTTACCGGTCGCTGTCAGAGATGAGGCCTTTGGTTTGAGAATAGCGTGGCCATTCGTATGCCACTTTACGGTCTCTTTGGGGGAAGTGCCTTAAGCGATTCTCAGCATTAAAGCAAGCGTGCACACCCTGTCTTTCCCCCGTCCCCCTGCACAGACATGACCACGCACCGGCACGTACACCCCGTTGTAAAATCGTTTGAGACATGACTGCGTATGCCTTCCTAACAAGAACTGTGAAAGGTAACTGCTGATGATAAAAGCATAAATGGATTTTGGAGAGACAACGTTAGGACACTCTTTCAAATGCCGCCATTTGGTGGGGATCAAGAGTGTGAATCCGCGAAGACAGGAAGGCACCTCCTCAGCACACAAGCGAACTGGAGAGGGAGGGCTCTGGCCCAACCGCCTGCCCAAAGCAGGGTCAGCCCTGGGGTCAGACCAGGTGCTCAGGGCTTTGGCCCGCTGGGGCTTGAAACCCCCCAAGCACAGCGACGTCGTCTCTGGGCAACCAGCCCTACTGCCAGACTGTCCTCATGGGGCAATGGTGGCCCCCGTCTCCAGCGTCAGCTCCCGAGTTTTAGCTGATGCTGCGCAGAGGCGCACCGCCCATTCTGACATCACCATGTCGTGGAGGTGACATCACCTGGTGCTGCATAGTGACCTCACATCCCCCGCTGCCTATATAGGGGCGCCGGCAGAGCCGGGGCCAGCCTGGCTCGTGCCTGCACTCCTGCCGAGCGTGCCTGCGAGGTCTGGAGGGCCGAGCGAGGCTTCTGCTGGTGCTGGGTGGTGCTCTGGGGGCTGCCGTCGGCAGCTCTCGGTGCCCGTCCCAGAGCCACCCCTGTGTTTCCCGGCCCTGCCTGGTTCAGGCAGCCGGGCACCGCGGGACGTGCTTGCAGTAGCAGAGGTGAGCTGTGGGGGGAAACGTCCCCCCGGGGTGGCCGTGGGGTGGGCGGTGGGGCTGGGGGAGCCGGGAGGGTGTCTTTCTCGAGGGGCCTGGGCATTCCTTCCTCCCTCCCCTTCCGGGACACAGCGAGTGACCGTGGCCTCTCTCCTTTTCGCAGCACACAACACCCTTTGGCAGTGCCGGTGCCTGCGAGGAGCAGCTCTTCATCCCCAGCTCTTCCTCAACCCAACGCGGAGCACAAAGATGGCCACGGAAACAGAGTGGACCTGCCCCATCTGCCACGACGCTCGAGATGATGTAGCTTATGTGATTCCGTGTCTCCACCAGTTCTGCCTGGGCTGCATCCTGCGGTGGGCAAAAGTGGGACCAAATTGCCCACTCTGCAGACGACAAATGGAAAAGGTCAAATTTTCTGTGCGGGCAGAAGACGATTACCTAGAGCATGTCATCACAGCGCCCGCACAGCCGTCAGCCTCCAGCAGCCAGGCAGGCCCATCTCCCAGCCGCGTGGCCAACAACAACCGCCATCACGCTGCAGCGTCCCCTCCGCCCTCTCTACAGGAAAATCCATTTCGGCACCAGCAGGAATTTGCATGGAGACGGGGTAGGGCTACCACGGGTGGCCTCCTGCCCGAGGTCTGGGCAGCAGTTTTCCGTCAATACCGGCATCTCTTCGACTCCGTGCTGCCCCAGCTGAGCCAGGAGGTCGAAGAAATATATGAGGAGCTGTGGTGGCTGGCAGCAAGAGCAGAAGACCGCATCCTGCAGGCCCTCTGCCTCTACGGGCTGAACCAGCAAGCCATGGTGCGGTGGCTGCAGCCTGCCCTGGGGGCACCGATAGCACCGCTGGTCCATGGCCTCCTCCATGTCACTGTGCGTTGGTTCCGTGAGGAGGTCTGGAGGCTGCTGCACTCCTACACCGCCAGAGGGGTGGGCAACAGCCACGCAGCCGGCGCCGACAGTGCCAGCTCCCCGCAGCACCAGCTCCGGCCGCTCACGCCGCTCCAGCAGCCCAAGCCCCACCACCTCCCGCAGGGGGACACCTGCCCCCCACCAGCACTCCTCCAGCAGCTCCAGCTCTGGGGAGCACCCACCCAGCACGCCGCAGGCCGCCCTGCCCGGGGGTCCCGGCCGCCCCCCACCTGCGCCCCTGCCTGCAGAGCAGCAGCAGCCCCGGGAGCAGCCGGGGCAGGCGGCGGTGGCCGGTCCCTCTGCCCAGGGCAGCGGCCACAGCGCCTCCGCTGCCGGCCGGGACAGGGACCGCCCGCCCGGGGCGCGCCGCCGCCCCCCGAAGAGGAGGGCCCCCGGCCCCGAGGACCCTCCCCATCCCGGCAAGCGTCCGCCCCGCCGGCAGCACTAGCAGGGCTCTGCCTTGCGTGCAATAAATTGCTGTTTCCCTGACACGGTCTCCGGGTGCTGCTTTCCGCCCCCTCTCCTGGTGCCGGTCCCACCCCCCGCGCCCCCCGCGGGGGCACCGGGCTGCTGGGGGGCACGGCCGTGGGCCCCCGCAGAGAATTCCCGGCCAGCACAGCTGCTTCTCGCTGTCCCGCACATCCCGGCGGCCCCCGAGGCGCTGTGCCGCGCTGCAGAATGGGTCTCCTCTAGGAAATTCGGGCGGGTGCGGGGACGTGATCTTTCTCTCAGGAGAGAGGGGCAATTTCAGCGCCCGCTTTAGCTCGGCGAACCCCGGCTGGAGAAGTTGGGCGGTGCGGTCCGCAGTCTTCATCTTGGCACAAGCCTCATCAATGGAGGCAGGCGAGTTGTGGATGTGTGGAGTCTCCATGCAGCATTTCCACAGTCTCCCTTCCCTTTTTGAAGCATCATCTGTAAACCACACGTGGGTGGGGTTTATGTGCAGATGGGGTTCATGCGGGGGGGCCTCCTTAACACTAGAGGGAGGGGGCTCCTCACCCAGGGTGTTAGGGTTTTCCTGTATTTGGAGCATCTCTGGAGCTCCTTCCTCTACCTGGTAAATGTGAGAGTAGTGTTCTAACTGGGCATACCATTTTCTAACAGCTTCCCATTGTGCGACCCCTGGGGGAGGATGGGTCCCCTTGAAAGAACTGACTGTTTCAGCACAATGTTTTCTGCTTGCTGGGGAGCGCAGCTTACTAAAAAGAGACCCTTTTCCCAGGTGGAGTACCGTTTTTCTGCATCCTTAAAACTTTGTGCATAGAGACCTATGGGGCGAGTGGGACCTTCCGGCCCACGTTGCCACATACGTATGGATGCCCCATGTGCAGCGAATCCCCACTCAATTTGGAGCGGATCTGTTGGGTGGATAGGGCCCAGGGTTTGGTATGTCCCTGCTTCAAAGGTCAATAGCTTCAAGGCTTTGTCGTGAGCGGGGGTCCCGTCCCAAAGAGGCCTTTTCCGGGTTAGGTCGTATAGCGGACAGGCTATAATGGAGAAGTCCGGCACATGCTTTCTCCAGAATACCAGCAGGCCTCAAGCACGCTGCAAGTCCTTATTCTCCAGGATTTTCACCTGCTGCAAGGTAGCTAAAGCTTCGGAGGGAATGCGTATCGTCCCTCCTTTCTGCCATATCCCTAGGAATCTTGCTTGCAGAGAAGGGAATTGTATCTTTTCAGTTGGGATTTGGAGGCCGGGGTTCTCCAGATGAGCGATAATACTAGCCCGAGTTTTTCCTACAGTCGCGGCATCTGACCCACCCATCAGCGCATCGTTTATATACTGAGACACCTTGACTCCTTCTTCTGGCGTAATTTCGGTCAGAGCCTGGGCTAGGGCATGATGTGCCAAGGCAGGTGAGTGCCGGTACCCTCGCGGTAGTTGGGTGAAAGTGTACTGGATGCCTTCCCACGTGATGCCAAATCTTGAAGTCTTGATCATTCTTCTGTAAAGATGCCATAAAGAACGTGTCCTCGACGTCAATAGTAGCTAAGATTGGATGGGACTGTTCTTGGATGGAGGAAATACTTCAGCTACGTTCAGCACAGCTGCTGTTAAAGGACTGGTATTTGCATTTAGATGCCTATAGTCAATGGTTAGTCACCACTTCCCATTTGGCTTCCGTACAGGCCATGCCGAGGAATTGGACGGGCAGTGGGTCTGGACGATCACCCCCTGTTCTTGGAATTCTTTTATCACTGGGGTGATCCCCTCCTTTGCTCCCAAGGGCAAAGGATAAGGTCTTACATCTAAAATTTTAGATGGGGGGGAGCGATGGCGCAGTTCGCAAAAGCCTGATCAGAGTGGCCGGGGAGCCGAATTTGCATTCTCTTCCTTTGGAGTCTACCCAGGCTTTGCCCTTCAACAAGTCTAATGCCATGATGTTGATAGGAAGGACGCCCAGTATCATCGTGGTTGCAGTGGGAGTAGTATCCCCTGGTATGCAACACTGCACTCAGGCCGGGGGTTGGGGTTTGGAGTTTCCAGATAACATCGGTAACCCAAACACGCTTTTTATCGGGCACTACTCCACTCCGGCTTGCCGTGTCGGTATTTAGTGCTGCCATCTGGGCTCCTGTGTCTACGAGGAAAGTGACTGGAGTTTTGAAAAGGCCAAGGGGAAAAGTCACTAAAAGGTCCCCCTGGGTGTTTTCAATGAGCCTTCTGAGACAAACCCACCTGCCATCCCCCGGCTCGCTTACTGGGGATGGCAGAAGGAGTTTCCCAGTTTTGGAGGGCTACGGACTTCTTCCACCAGTGTCGTAGGATGGCGGCCTTTTGGGGCGTTGGGACTGGGGGACCACCTTCTTTCCTTGGGATATTTTTATTTGTGGGTTTCCAGATTTTTACTCGCAATAGTAAATTTGGAAGAGGGAAACTGTCCATTAACTCCCGAGGGACACGTTTATTTAACCCTGCTTTCCATAGCTGATTTCTTGGTCTCCCACCTCCCTCACTTTTGCCCAGCGGATAGCATGTCCTACCGTCGACTTTGGTTTCTGCGGGCCACTGCAGAAGCTTTCGTGTCTTTACCAATAAACCCCACTCGTCAGCCGTAATTCAGTAGCTCCTGGGCAACTTCTGCCCATGCAAAGGCGGCCCCTCCGCCAGCCCTGAAGTTGTATCACATACATCTTTAGTGAGTTGGGAAGCCCTCTAATCAGGGGAGTCATACTCTCTGGGTTAGAAATTAGTAATATAGGGGAGGGTTGGCAAGTAACAAGGGATCTGTCCTGCATTAGTTGGAGACAAGCCGCCTTTTGTATACTTTCTGTAAGCTGGCTTAGCCCAGGAGTAGGAATAGTGATCGATCTCCTCTTTCAGTGAGGTCTAATCCTCCCGCCCAATATGCTGCCTGCTGAGTCAGGGACCGGGGTTGCCTTGGATCACCTACAGTCAGGAATACCCCTGGACCCCAATATCCGTGAGCTTCTTCCTCTGACAGCTTTGTTCTATCTCCCCCAGTCAGAGAAGCTCCCCAAACATACTCTGTTCTGGTTTCCCTCGCTTGCCAACTGTGATTTTCTTGCAATTTTGCTAGTTCCCTCGCATTATAGGGTATCTGTTTGGTGGTAACGTTAGGCTCAGCATCATCTCCGTTGTTCCCATACTGAACTTCTGTCTTAAGGAGAGGTCGTAACTTCCGATTAGATGGGGATTCTGCCTTAGCCACCCCTCATTCCTTCCAGGGGTAGCGGGGATCAATTTCTTGACAGAGGAGGTCAGCTTCTTTGGTAAGGCTAGAGAAACCAGCTCACTATCTATGTAAATGATTTTCATATTCTACTCGTCATACCCTCAAGTCCCTTTCCCCAGTATAAGCTTCCTGCAGCCCTTGGAGGTTTTCCACTACCCTCTTCCCTGCTTTCACTGTTTCCTCAGCCTGTTGCCGTCTAGCTCGTTCTACCTCTAATTTTACCTGCAGTGTTTTAACTAATTCTTGCAGAGATTGACAAGCTTCACATTCTGTTTGCTTAATAGTATGCTTCTCTTTCTGGTTGGCTATCAGAGCGGCCCCCAGGATGCCACAGGCTATCACCTTGCCCCTACCGGCGTTAAAGCGGTTTTGTTTTGACAAAATTTTTATCTGCTGTGCTACAAGGGTCAGAGATTGCCAGTTTTTCTCCAAGTGTGTCCTGGTGGAATGGGGCATGCTTTAAGTCCTTTGAACAAAGCTAACAGCAGGGAGCAGTCAAGATCAGGCTTGATCTTCTGCTGTGGGGCTGGGGGAGCCGGGAGGGTGTCCTTCTTGAGGGGCCTGGGCATTCCTTCCTCCCTTCCCCTCCATGACACAGCGAGTGACCGTGCCCTCTCTCCTTTTCGCAGTGCACAACACCCTTTGGTAGTGCCGGTGCCAGCGAGGAGGAGCAGCTCCTCATCCTCAGGTCTTCCTGAAACCAATGCACAGCACAAAGATGGCCCAGCAGACAGGGTTGGTCTGCCCAATCTGCCATGCTGCTCGAGATGATACAGCTTACGTGATTCCATGTCTCCACCAGTTCTGCCTGGGCTGCATCCTGCGGTGGGCAAAAGAGGCAGCAAATTGCCCACTCTGCAGACGACAGATGGAAAAGGTCAAATTTTCTGTGCGGGCAGAAGACGATTACCTAGAGCATGTCATCACAGCGCCCGCACAGCCATCAGCCTCCAGCAGCCAGGCAGGCAGATCTCCCGATGGCCAACATGCATGGCCATCAGCAGGCCCCATCGCCCCACGGCGTCCCCTCTGTGCTCACGATAGGAAACTCCGTTGCTGGAAGAGCTGGAGGTTGCGCGGACAGAGGCTAGGGCTACCACGGGTGGCCTCCTGCCCGAGGTCTGGGCGGCACTTTTCCATCAAAACCGGCATCTCCCTAATGAGGAGGGCTCCCGGCCCCCAGGACTCTCCCCAGACCAGAGGCAGAGGGACCAGCCCGGAGCCGGCAGCTCTGGCGGGAGGCGCTGAGGAGGTGCGGGCGTTGCCAGACACTGGCGACACCACCGCATCCCACACCCTCGGCTCCAGCAGGGTGCCCTGGGGAGCGCGAGCGAGCGGGAGCGCGGCCGGCAGCATGGGCGAAGCGGTCGCGGCACTGCGGTTGGCGCCGCGCTGGCGCCTCTTCGAAGGAGCGGAGCGTTTCAGCGGTCGAGCACCGACCTCTGACCGCCTGCACGGGTCAGGGGCCCGCGCGGCACAATGGCGGGCACTTGCCTGAGAGCACAGGCCGCAGCTCGGGCACGGGGCTCTGCACCATCCAGCCCAGCGGCGGCCGATGCCTCCGCCCAGAGGGAGCTGGCGTCGGTGCAGAGCTCCGGCCGCGGGAGGTGCCTGCACCTTTCTGCCCGGGCAGGGGTAGACGGCGCGGCTGCCGGCAGAAGGTGTGCCCGGGGTGAGGAATTCCAGCGGCGGGTGGCTGAGCTGCCGGCGGCGGTGAGGAGGCTGCGTAGCCCCTGGGAGGCTGAGAAGGGGATAGCTAGCTGGTTCCAGGCGCAGCCTGCAGCGGAGCCACAACCCGCAGCCGGGCAGCCAGGACCTCCCGAGACTACCCGGTATGCTCCATGTGTAACAGCCAGTGCAGCTCAGAAAAGGCCATGGGTGACAGCTGCAGGCAGCTCTCCTGTCAGAGGTACGCAGGCACCCGCTTGTTAGGAAAGCTAAAGCCCAGACGGAGGTAAATCTGGCCAGGGGTGTCCGGGGCAGCAAGAAAGCCTTCTCTAGGTAGAGAAGGCTGAGATGCTCAATGACTTTCTTAATTCAGTCTTTGCTGGGAAGGGCTCTGATCACACCACCCAAGTTGCAGAAGGCAAAGGCAGGGACTGGGAGGATGAGGTACAGCGCACTGTAGGAGAAGACCAGGCTGGAGAGCAAGCTGAGGAACCTGATGGTGCACAAGTCCATGGGACCCGACGAGATTCATCTGTGGGTCCTAAGGGAACTGGTGGATGAAGTTGCTAAGCCACTATCCGTCATAGTTGAGACGTCACAGCAGCCTGGTGAAGTGACCCCTGACTGGGAAAGGGCAAACATAATGCCCATTTTTAAACAGGGCCTCACCCTGAGGTGAGTCGGTCTCACCTCTGTGCCCGGCAAGATCATGCAGCAGATCCTCCTGGAAACTCTGCTAAGGCACTGTTATGTTTTGAGAAACCCATCACAATTTGTTGTCGTTTAGACAATCGTTCTATCACCCGATGCCCCCTGCCCATCTGGGAAAGGGAATTGGGAAAACCAAGGAAACCTGGGAGTTGAAGTATAAACAGATTATTTAATAGAGTAAGATTAGATAATTAACATTACTAGCACTAAAGAACCAATATTGATCCCCATACCAATACAGAATATGCAAAGATGACACTCAGCCAGTTCTGTCAGGAGGAAGCTGTGCGCTCCCAGCAGTGGACAGCAAATGTCAGACACTGTGAGCGCTACGGGTTCGGGAGGAAAGGAAGGAGTCCGGCACCAGGGCACGAAGTTCTCAGGATGGCAAGCATCAAGGGTGGGAGCGAACTTTGCAGCAAACTTTCTAATTTATAGTGAATGTGACGTTCATGGTATGAAATAATCCTGTTGGCCAGCTTGGGTCAAGTGCTCCTTATCCCTGCACCTAGCAAGCGTGAAAACAGTGGGACCTTGAAACCTACACACCGTAGCTGGCTACAAAGTAAGTATTTTCACAAATTCAGACACTAGAGGCTTCTAAAAGTGCAGTCGTCCCAAGCATTAGAAGAGAAAGTAGTCCTGTGTCGCTCAAACCAGGCCAGGCACATGGGAAACAAGGAGGTGGTTGGTAGCAGTCAGCAAGGCTTCACTAAGAGTCAGTCATGCCTGACAAATTTGGTGGTCTTCTACGATGGCGTTACAGCGTTAGTAGATAAGGGGAGAGCAACAGACATCATCTCCCTGGACTTGTGCAAAGCATATGACACCGGTCCCCACGACATCCTGATCTCTAAACTGGGGAGACACGGATTTGACCGATGGACCACTCGGTGGGTAAGGAACGGGCTGGATGGTCGCACTCAAAAGAGTTGTGGTCAACAGCTTCATGTTCAAGTGGCGAGCAGTGGTGAGTGGTGTTCCTCAGGGGTCGGTACTGGGACCGGTACTATTTAACATCTTTGTTGGTGACATGGACAGCGGGATCGAATGCAGCCTCAGCAAGTTTGCCGACGACACCAGGCTGTGTGGAGTGGTTGACACGCTGCAGGGAAGGGATGCACCCAGAGGGCCCTGGACAGGCTGGAGAGGTGGGCCTGTGCAAACCTCATGAAGTTGAGCCAGGCCAAGTGCAGGGTCCTGCACGTGGGCTGGCACAATCCCAAGCACAACTACAGGCTGAGTGGAGGATGGATTGAGGACAGCCCTGAGGAGAAGGACTTGGGGGTATACCAGCTCAACATGAGCTGGTAATGTGCGCTCACAGCCCAGAAGGCCAACCGTGTCCTGGGCTGTATCAAAAGAAGTGTGGCCAGCAGGTCGAGGGAGGTGATTCTGCCCCTGTACTCTGCTCTTGTGAGACCCCACCTGAAATATTGCATCCAGCTCTGGAGCCCGCAACATAAGAAGGACATGGACCTGTTGGGGTGGATCCGGAGGAGGGCCACGAAGATGATCAGAGGGCTGGAGCACAGGCTGAGAGAGTTGAGAGAGTTCAGCTTGGAGAAGAGAAGAGATCTTAAAGCAACTTTCCAGTATCTGAAGGGCACCTAGAAGAAAGCCAGAGAGGGACTTTTTGCAAGGGGATGCAGTGATAGGACGAGGTGTAATGGTTTCAGACTGGAAGAGGGGAGATTTACAATAGATAGTAGGAAGTGATTTTTCACTATGAGGGTGGTGACACAGTGGAACAGGTTGCCCAGAGAAGTTGTGGAAGCTCCATCCCTGGAGGTGTTTAAGGCCAGGCTGGATGGGGCTTTGAGCAATCCGATGTAGTGGGAGGCGTCCTTGCCCGTGGCAGGGGGGTTGGAACGACATGATCTTTAAGGTCCCTTCCAACCTAAACCATTCCATGATTGTATGACATTTCACTTACAGGGCACCATATCATGCACATATCTCTGTTGCAAAGGGTGAGTGTCTTCCTCTTCTATAAAATGTTGAGAAATACAAAATGGAACTGAGCTACCTGAGAATTCTGCCTGTCTCACTTGAAAAGTCGGTCAGACTCCAGGGAAATGTTAAAGTCTACAGAGTAGGGTTATCACGGTCTTTAGATGATTAGGAGACAGAAATTCGTAGCTTTTCCCACTAGGCCTTCAAGGCATGAAGTAAGGAAGGTTCACATTTTTGTCTGGCACGCTTTAGAAACTGCAGGATGGCTTCCTGATGAGCAGTGATTTTATCTTGTGTAACTAGAGGAGCTTTAAGCTTCTTGCCAGAAGGACCCATGTACTTCCAGCGAGCATTACCACAGCTCAAGAACCCAGTTGCCCAAAGTGTGTATTTGTTGCAAATCAAAACTTCAGGGAAGAATGAGAACAGCCAACCTTCATGAGTGGAGCAGGAATAACACTGTCGTTAAAGTAATGCAATGTTAGACACTGTGACATTTGGGATGGCTTTTTTTTCCCAAAATCCCCAAAGAATTTACCCACTTCTACCAAAAGAAAAGTGTAACAATTCTCTGTATCGTCCTCAGAGCTTCATTTCTCTTCCTCAGGAGAATTACAAGTTGGCTCTTAGTTGTTGCCTGCAACACACGCGTGTTGTTGTTTTTAACAAATTACTGTTTAATTTATGCTTTGTTTTTAGAATACTCCTCTATCCCGCTCTCTCATTTGTTTTACAGGCAAAACAATGGGGCAGGGAGGCGGCATTTGTACTCTGTAGGTGTTGCGTGAAAGGGCAGAACAGTTTGGCAGAAAACAAACCCCCTTGCGTTCTAACACTCCTCACCGAGGTGGGAGGCTAGGTGCGGCTAGGCTTGAATTCTGAGTGATGCCCAATCCACCACTATCAGTCCAGTCGCGTTTAATATATATATTAAACTATCACGATTCTGGATACACTAATAGTGGACTGCACCCTCAGTCCAGTCGTGCTCATGAACTACCACGGCCACTTTTGTGGTCGCGTTCAATGAGAAACCAAAACGACCAGCTACTTAAGCAGCACAGTTTATTTTAGCAACAGATACATAGGTTCTTATGGATTGCCGGTGATAAATACACTGTCTGCAAAGCACGTGCAAATAAAAGTGTTGTTAGTTATACAAAACGCGCGACAAAGTTACATACAGTACAGCCTGGCTATAAACATAGGGAAAAGACTCTCTAGAGAGATTTCTAAGTTTTGAGGAAACACTTGGTATAGTTTAAGTCTTACCCAAAGGCGTCCCTATGGGGGGGAAGAAAGGCTCAGCCCGTCGGCTGGTCCCGGAAGTCGAAGGCAGTTTTGATGGAGTCCTCCTCAACTTGTTCACGATGGTGTCTTCCCTAACATCCCCCCTTTTTTGGGCTATTTTTATACTATTTTTTACTTTCAAGGTGGAGTTTGAGTGACTTTAGTCATAAATACTTTTATTATGATTGGTGTAAAATTCTCTCGCTTCGCATTTCAAGGTATAGTTTATCAAAAATTCAGGGCGCAGACTCAAGGAGGAGTGGTCGCACCTTGGAGGCGGGTAGCCTTTGGGATGGAGGTGTGTTTAGGTATTATAATGACATTATAATGAGCAAAGTTCACACAAAGGACGGCATTTTGTCAAAATTTGACAAACTGTTGGCTCAGGGTAGCAAGTGAGCAGCTTATCAGTTCCATAGGACCATCTCGTTCCCATATCTGCTGATTATCACAGGGTTTGGCCGTGGAATCTCCACCCCACTCCATCCCCGTGTTGCTCGGCGAGCAATATTGCGCAGGGAATCACAGATGTAGTGGATTCTTCGCATACCAGCTGCAGCTGTATTCTACCTTAGGAGACTTTTTGATTTTAAGCCTTTTTCCTTAATGTGTGAACAATGCTGGATTTTCTGTTATTTTAGTAATTATTCCACATAATCCACCCCGTGACTATAGTCACTCAAGCTCCACGATGTTCAAAGCTGATTGGGAATATCACATATGCTTTTGTGGTGAGGGTTATCAAGTACAAATACATCTTGCGGAGTGGTCAAGTGAGTTAAGCTTTTTACCATAATCCAAAGTCTAACATACAGCATGATTGTCAATATAAAACACAAGATAGTGAGGGTTAGTAAGACAATAACAGGATGAAGTATCTTGTTGAAGATTCCTGTAGCCGTTGGTGACCATCCGAAGAGGGTGTCCCACCATTCGTATTCTCCGGTTTTTCTTTACTCTTTCCAACACGCAATGTATTTCTTCTATGTTGTGGTGGACAGTGATTAGAGTTTTTTGTCCATTTTCTCGTACTTGTTCTAACAACTGCTTCAGGTCATCATGCTGTAAGAGTCTTCTTACTAAGGTGAGATTCATCCCGATGGGGGTAGGCAACAACATTTTGCTCAAGGTGTAATTAGATTGTAACAGTTGATAAGACGTGACAGGAGTTAAGTAACTGAAGTCACATCCTATAAGGCGAGTAAAGTTACAGACACAAATATTTGAGTGATTGCTTGTTTCTACATTAACGCTATCTATAAACATAGAATTGCAAGGAGTTCTCATACAAACACATCCTTGTCCAATATATACAAGTACAGTCTCAGGGTTTTTATCGGGGTGTATTTCAAAATGACAAATGTTCTGTTCTGTGTCGAGGCAAATGTCTTGGGCTCTGATGGTGTTACTCTCACAGATAAACCCTTGTTGTTCTCGCACAATACATGCGTCAACGTCGACAGTTTGCCATTTGCTGCTGTTTTGCTGGGCCCATACTCTATGCTCTATGGGATAGAGTATAGTTCCAGGTTGGCTCACTCCCAGCGCAATGATTGGGTATATGGTATACACCGAAGCATTGCGTATGGTCAAGACAAAAGCTATGGCTGTATTGTCAGTGGGGTCATAAGTGAAATTAACTAAATGCCACCAGGATTGAAACTTCTTTTCAAAGTCAATTGCATTATCCCAAATTATTTTTCGAATTTCAGTAGGTAAGGTACCTTCTTCACCTTCTCGTATAATCGCAGCTGCCATTGATTGCATCCACAGCTGAGCTTGGACACAACTAAGGGCTAGAGAAACATTATTTTGGGCTACATCAAGCGCATTTGTAATTAGCTGGTGATCTTTTTCATTTAGTACTTCCCACTGAGGCAACACATCTGATAGGAGCCATTGGCTAGTTCCCAGAGCTGAAAGAGAAGACTGCACAGGGTATTTTAATCCATTTAGGTCACTGGTCACTGTGGCCAGTTTGTTGGCAAGTACTTCTGCATCTATGCTGTTTAGGACTCCCAGTCCTGTTCCCAAGGCACCACTCACATCTCGCTTTGATCGTTTTGGAGAGGTGAGGGTTCGTTGATGTAACCATGCTGACCATCCTGTGTAAGATGTACCCAGGAATGGTGAACAGGTAGGCTTAATTGCAGAGACATTAATTTGCATTGACAATTCTACACGCTTGAGCGAGTATGACGGATTAAACAGTACTTGTTGTTGACCAGTATTTTTAATTATGTAAGGGCCGGTGTTATAGATGTAAGGGGTCAGACTAATGGGTGTTTGGGTAGGTACACTTGTAAAAGGTTGTTGGGGCACAGGTTTGGTGCTTTCCTCAACAGGTTTGGATACAATTGTATCAATCATAAATTCAAATAACAATTGTGTATCTCTATAGCCCCAAAGACAGTACACTATTATAGGCTTGGTAAAAGTGAAATTGTGCCAGCAATCTGAATTTGGCTCTATAATTTTGTAACATTCAGTATTGTCTTTTTATGGCTACAAATCAAAGGAAGTTGTATTAGGATTGAGGTGAAACACTACATCATTAATTCAACTTGATCACTATTTAAATGTACAATGACTCAGCAGCATCTCGAGTGCAATTCACTAATTGCGCTTTATCTTCAGTGGTCTTGTAATTTGTCTGTTCACGTGCAGTTCATTCAGGGTTCCTGTGAACACAGAAAAAGGAAAACAAAAACAAAAACATGCTCGGTCGTATTCAACCGGCAGGGTTAGGTTAGAAGGTAGGTACCACCCCGTCAATGCTTGACTTCATGGTTGCTGGCAGTGGGTAGTGTCTCACATTGGTAAATTCTGATTAGAGAGCCACTGCATAGCTAACACCCTCCAGGCAGAGTGGCTCACTGTCCTCCCTAGGGCCTAGGTTTTTTTTTTTTTTTTTTTTGGCGATGTATCTTTCATGTCAATCAAATCTTTCTGTGGTGCTGAGGGTGTGGGTTTGTCAGGGGCTAAAGGCCTCCCTGGTGACTGATCTCTTCTTAGCAAATCAATTTTCCTGCTCAGCGATTTTACCAGATCTCGGAGATCAGCAGTGGATGAGCCGTGTAACAACCAGCAAGGCACTCCCATTGCAACAGCCTGTCGCCGGGGGTCATTGCACTCTTTATCAAATTTAGGTTTGATCTCGGGTTTTGGCTTAGGAGTATGGACTTGATGATGGGGGTGGTCGTGGAGTCTTTCAAGGGTCGAACTAACCCAGCCAATCTTGCATCCATAACCTACCAACTCTTGCACAAAATCGCCCCAAGTATTTACACAAGCTTGTTGTTTGTGTTCTTTTTGTTGTGCACCCCCTTGTTTCACAACATTGTGGGTGGCTTGTATGTAATCTTGAACATTTGCCACATACATCTTTAGACCATCTGGGAGTCCATGGATAAGGGGAATTAATTTAGCTGGGTCGATAGGGGTTAACATCGAGGATCTCCTTAACAAGCTCCACTCATATATTGCCTGTATACAGGCTGCTTTTTGCACAGACGTAGACAAGTCAGTGAATTTTGAGGTCTTTATTACATGAGGGTCTCCCCTATCTTGTGGGTCAATACCACTAGCCCAACAGGCAGCCCGTGTGGTCAGTGAATACTTATGATCACCCAGCGTGGTGGTTAAAAACACTCCAGGACTCCAATAACTTTCTGCTTCTTCCTCAATTAACAAAATATTATCCCCACTTGTCAGGGAGACACGCCATACATATTCAGTCTCAGACTCCCCTGGATGCTGCGAGTATTCTTCTTGCAGCTTTGCTAAGTCAGTAGGAGACTGTGAGACAGTCTGCATAGCAGTACAATCATCATCCCCCCCATTTGTGACTTCGGTTTTAATGAGGGGCTGTATGGATACAGGCTCTGGGGTATAATCATAATTGGAACCTTCCTTCGGTGCACCATAGTTGTTATCATCATACCAGATATCTCCATCCCGTGTTTCAGGGTCAGTATGCTGAGCGATTTTGCAGATTTGTGCTGTGGAATCACTACTTGTCAGCACTGATTCTAACACAGAGTGCAACTTTTCTTGAAACAGACCTTTTGTTGATTTTTCACTAACAGCCAACAATAGTGTCTTAAGCAACTCATTTTCCTTCTTTAAATTTGCATTTTTCTGTAACACTTCATTGTATGACTTTAAAGCGACATATTTCACATCTGCAATTCGTTCAGGAGATGGGGATTCCTTAGCCTCCCTCCACATGCATGATAAGCAAGCTCTTAAAATTGCACTGACAATTCTTTTACTCTTATCAACTTTAACTTTCTGCTCACTTCTACACTGCTTAATGCATTTTACCACTTTCTCTTTATCCTTCCAAAAGTTTTGGGCCCACTCCTTCCCAACCTGGGAAGGGGCACAATCATATTTTTGCAGCAGTTTATCCATGGCAATCCTGCCGACTACGCCAATTTTTTACTGTTGCGTGAAAGGGCAGAACAGTTTGGCAGAAAACAAACCCCCTTGCGTTCTAACACTCCTCACCGAGGTGGGAGGCTAGGTGCGGCTAGGCTTGAATTCTGAGTGATGCCCAATCCACCACTATCAGTCCAGTCGCGTTTAATATATATATTAAACTATCACGATTCTGGATACACTAATAGTGGACTGCACCCTCAGTCCAGTCGTGCTCATGAACTACCACGGCCACTTTTATGGTCGCGTTCAATGAGAAACCAAAACGACCAGCTACTTAAGCAGCACAGTTTATTTTAGCAACAGATACATAGGTTCTTATGGATTGCCGGTGATAAATACACTGTCTGCAAAGCACGTGCAAATAAAAGTGTTGTTAGTTATACAAAACGCGCGACAAAGTTACATACAGTACAGCCTGGCTATAAACATAGGAAAAAGACTCTCTAGAGAGATTTCTAAGTTTTGAGGAAACACTTGGTATAGTTTAAGTCTTACCCAAAGGCGTCCCTATGGGGGGGAAGAAAGGCTCAGCCCGTCGGCTGGTCCCGGAAGTTGAAGGCAGTTTTGATGGAGTCCCCCCTCAACTTGTTCACGATGGTGTCTTCCCTAACATCCCCCCTTTTTTGGGGCTATTTTTATACTATTTTTTACCTTCAAGGTGGAGTTTGAGTGACTTTAGTCATAAATACTTTTATTATGATTGGTGTAAAATTCTCTCGCTTCGCATTTAAAGGTATAGTTTATCAAAAATTCAGGGCGCAGACTCAAGGAGGAGTGGTCGCACCTTGGAGGCGGGTAGCCTTTGGGATGGAGGTGTGTTTTGGTATTATAATGACATTATAATGAGCAAAGTTCACACAAAGGACGGCATTTTGTCAAAATTTGACAAACTGTTGGCTCAGGGTAGCAAGTGAGCAGCTTATCAGTTCCATAGGACCATCTCGTTCCCATATCTGCTGATTATCACAGGGTTTGGCCGTGGAATCTCCACCCCACTCCATCCCCGTGTTGCTCGGCGAGCAATATTGCGCAGGGAATCACAGATGTAGTGGATTCTTCGCATACCAGCTGCAGCTGTATTCTACCTTAGGAGACTTTTTGATTTTAAGCCTTTTTCCTTAATGTGTGAACAATGCTGTATTTTTGTTATTTTAGTAATTATTCCACAGTAGGCATGTGTGCTCCTGTACTAATATTTACTCATAAATTATGCCTAATGTCATATGATTTAGATAAGAAAGGTAGTCTGATATATTCCAGGTCAATCATAGTAGAGTGTCTGAAAATGGCATACAAGTCTTTTTTGTGTGTAAGATCACAGACACACCAATGCCATGTGATAAGCGTGGCTCTCAAGAGCCCTCCTGTCATCCAAAACCAGCTTAGCACCTATTATCCATGTACACAGGCGGTTCTTGGATCCAAGGAAGAAAGTTCCCAATACAACCATTTTTCATTTGGCATGAGGTTTAGAAAGACATTCAGCAAACAAAACCTGAATGAAAATCTCACACAGTTCTTGACATAAGTAGGCCAGCTTTAATAAAATGCTACAGCGAACACAAGGCCCTTTGCCAGAATCTTGACTGGAAAAGGCTAACGGTGTCAACTTCTTCCACTTCATCGGGGAGTTGTAATTTCACTGCTGCACTTTCAGTTTCTAAACAACTCGAGGAGAAGCCAGATCTATGCCAGTGTGATGGATGTATGTTTGAACGGTTGTATGCCATGATTTGAGCTGTATGTTATAGAAGGCACTATAGCAGGAACCACCCAATCCAATGGAGGACAAGCCTCGCAAGAAGCTGGGCAGGTGCAGTGGTAACCCAAGCTGGGCTGACTTTGGAGCCCAGCAACTCAACACGACACGCTGCCACTCCTGTCCCGACTGACCACCGTAACAGATGGAGCCCAAGCCATGGACTAAATGAAGTCAATGGACTTTTATGAACATTTGATGAGGGTGGCCCATAAAGTAAGGCAAGGCTATGTCCTTTACGCTCTCTGCTGCCTCCAAGGTACACTATGATCCCAGCTGTAGAGTGGGTCTCCTCTAGGAAATTCGGGAATTCCAAAGAGGGCATAATTTGCAGAGAACCGCCAACAGAGAAAGGTAGAATCATAGAATTGTCTACGTTGGAAGGCGCCTTTAAGATCATCAAGTCCAACCATCAACCTAACGTTGGCAAAACCATCACTAAACCATGTCCCTCCAAACATGCCTACCCGTCTTTTAAATACCTCCAGGGATGGTGACTCCACCACTCCCATGGGCAGCCCGTTCCAATGCTGAACAACCCTTGCTGGGAAGAACATTTTCCTAATATCCACCCTAAACCTCCCCTGCTGCAATTGGAGGCCATTTCCTCTTGTCCTGTCCAGGTCCCTCAGCCACTGCTCATAAGACTTGTTCTCCAGACCCCTCACCAGCTTTGTTGCCCTTCTCTGGACACGCTCCAGCACCTCGATGTCTTTCTTGTAGTGAGGGGCCCAAAACTGAACATAGTACTTGAGATGCGGCCTCACCAGTGCTGAGTACAGGGGGACGATCACGTCCCTAGCCCTGCTGGCCACACTATTCCTGGCACAGGCCAGGATGCCGTTGGCCTTCTTGGCCACCCGGGCACACTGCTGCCTCATTATTCAGCGGATGTCGACTAGCACCCCTAGGTCCTTCTGCGCTGGGCAGCTTTCCAGCCATTCTTCCCCAAGCCTGTAGCGCCGTTCTGACCTAAGGGCAGGACCCGGCACTTGGCCTTGTTGAACCTTATACCATTGTCCTCAGCCCATTGATGCAGCCTGTCCAGATCCCTCTGGAGACCCTTCCTACCCTCAGACATATCAACGCTCCCGCCCAACTTGGTGTTGTCTGCAAACTTACTGAGAGTGCACTTGATCCCCTCGCCCAGATCATTGATAAAGATATTAAAGAGAACCAGCCCCAGTACCGAGCCCTGGGGAACACCACTTGTGACCGGCCAACTGGATTTAACTCCATTCACCACCACTCTCTGGGCCAGGCCATCCAGCCAGTTTTTACCCAGCGAAGAGTACACCCATCCGAGCCGTGAGCAGCCGTTTTCTGCAGGAGAATGCTGTGGGAAATGGTGTCGAAGGCTTTACTGAAGTCCAGGTACACAACATCCACAGCTTTTCCCTCATCCACTAAGTGGGTCTCCTTGTTATATAAGGAGATGAGGTTTGTCAAGGAGGACCTGCCTTTCATGAACCCGTGCTGCCTGGGCCTGATCACCTGGTTGTCCTTCATGTGCCTCGTGCTGGCACTCAGGATGATCTGCTCCATAACCTTCCCAGGCACCGAGGTCAGTCTGACAGGCCTGTACTTCCCCGGATCCTCCTTCCGGCCCTTCGTTGCTAACTTCCAGTCAACTGCGACCTCCGCGGTGAGACAGGACTGCTGATAAATGATGGAAGGTGTCTCGGTGAGCACTTCCACTAGCTCTCTCAGGACCTCAGGTGGGTCCCATCTGGCCCCATAGACTTGCGTGTGTCTAGGTGCTGAAGCAGGTCACTCACCATTTCCCTGTGGATTAATGGGGGCTTCATTCTGCTCCCCGTCCCTGTCTGCTAGCCCAGACGTTTCACTTAGAGGGCACCATGGGATATGGCTGTCCATGTGTGGTGGGTTGACCTCCTGAAGAGAGTTAGTGCTACGTGTGTTCCAGGGTGTCAGGAATACCAGCTCTGAATCGTTCCACCTAAGATGACTTTGTTCTCTCTCAAGTTTCTGCCTATGCCAGGAGTCCGACTGACCCCTCTTTTAAAATGTAAGACTGCGATGCAGAAAGACTCCTGTCCAGACTTCAAGTTGGTCGAGACCTGGGGCTCTGGATACAATTGTTGGTTTCGTTTCTAGCTGGCGTATCTACCCTGCATGCAGAATCAGCAGAAGATGCGGCAGTTCAATTGCCATTTATTTCTATGGAGCAACTGAGGTCCCGTTCCCCAGTCCCGCATGCTTCACTCCAGTGCCAGCAGAGATGGGTTTCCTTCCCACCTGAAGCAGTGCTGATGCAGAGGCAGCAGGCTTTGGAACCCAAGCTACTTTGAAGTGGTCAGAATTACGCCCCCACCCGGCACGTGGGCTGCCCTTCTGGGTTCTGCACTTTAGATACAGCCTCCCCCTGCCGTTGTTTTATTTTTATTCCTCTGCGTTATGCACCGGTTTAGTTCAGTAGAGGGCCCCTCCTGCAAAGCTGGTATGTCATAAGTCATTACTTATGGACACTTATGCCCCAGTCTACGATGCTAAAATAGAAAGGGGAAGGCTTCAGGGGCTTTAGAATACTTTCTGCATTTATTGTTGAATCACTGGCGACTTCAGACTGAAAAGCAGTGTTAGGGAACTACTGAAATAAGACAAACCACAATTTTTGGTCTTAAGTTGACCCCAAGCTTGATACGGAAGTTTGGTTTGGTTTGATTTGGTTTTATTTTATTTTATTTTATTTTATTTTATTTTATTTTATTTTATTTTATTTTATTTTATTTTATTTTATTTCCAGAGGTGTGTAGTAGAACGAATGAAGACTTTGGGTGGGAGAACGCTCTGGTTTCTGACAGCTACGGGCACAAACGTGGATTTCAGTACGGGGTTGCCTCTAACAGAAGGAATGTTCAAAGTTAAGGCAGCTCTTCTTACGTGTGGCACTGTGTGATGCGCCAGAGTCACCGTGCAGGTGCGGTGTGTCCATGGCTTCTGTGCGCCCTGCAGCTACACAGGGTGTAACAAGCAGGCTTCTGGGTGATGAGGAGACCCAGCCTTTGACTG
Organism: Pluvialis apricaria; assembly: GCA_017639485.1. Classification (NCBI taxonomy): domain Eukaryota; kingdom Metazoa; phylum Chordata; class Aves; order Charadriiformes; family Charadriidae; genus Pluvialis; species Pluvialis apricaria. The sequence continues at coordinate 77,010,165 of CM030044.1, forward strand.
ATTCATTTCCTTTTCAACTTGATTACTCTTGGTTGTGTTCACTCCACTTTCTGCCACCAAGAGAAGAGAAGGATGGCTCTCCTGGAGGCATTTTTGTGTCCTGCATGTTAGGCAACGCTGAAACGTGAGCGGCAGTGACAGAATTCCTCTGAGAGGGCAGTCTGTTCCAGCGCCCACACCTGGGAGTCGCTCTGGCGCTTGATTGTTCAATCCAACTTGTTCAACCCGAGTTTTGTATGTGTATGTGAACAACTTTCTTTTGCTTGATATTCACTTCACCTACTTCTTCTGCAAGCAGAGATTGTTGGGAGTAGAGATCTGTCTCCAATATCAAAAGCATAGAAAAGGTGTCATGAAAAGATTTCTTTTCATTCTTCCCCTAGGTAATCTTCTCAACCTTTCTGCATCATCTAGCAACTCGGATATAGCGTCTCTGTTCCTTCCCTCTCCAACTGTCCTTATTATTTTTACTATGTTTATTATTATGATGATGTTATTTATTACTTTTCAAAGAGCGATGCAAATTCTTCGGCAATATTACTTGTGTACTTGTCTTACGTCCACTTGTTCTGGGAAGCTGAATTTCGTCGTTCTGTGAGTGCGAAGCAGAGCATCTGTTTCCACAGCACTCCATTTAACCGACGCGGTGTTTACCGTAGAAAGAGTCCCTTCCTACTAAGGCAACGCCTACAGCAGCAGCGGCACCAACAGAAACGAGCGCCCGTTGAATGGCGCAAGGGCATGACACGGACACTGATTTACACGTCAGGACCTCCCTTGTCTCTCCCTGGAGCCCAATGTACTTCTCTTCCAGTAACTGTTGTGGCAGGTTGCTGGGGCAGGTTCATTCGACGTTCACCTTTGAGAGCCTACGTAGCAATCGTGCCGTTGTTTCCTCCACCTCCCAGCCCTTAGAGCAAACTTCTGTAAGAGGATTTGCAACTCATAATGCTGTAGAGCAGTATGTGTAACTGCAACTTTAATTATGCACACACCCTTTTATATGCATATAGGTACACATATTTATACATACATGTATATATACATTTGTGTGTGCATACACACGCATGCGCGCACACACACACGCGTGTAAAACTATCCTGGGACACCCATTTATGAACACACGTGCACACATATGTGTGGGCTGCTGGCTTTTCTTGGTGCTTTTTATATGACATTGAGCTTCACAGATAGCACGTGCGCAGACTCACCACGAGGACCGTAGAGGGCTGGGAGTAAAACTGTGATGGTCTTATTTTGGAGGGGCCTTCATCGGTTCTCACTCTGCACATGTTTCTGGTTTTCAATGACAAACTTGTTATACCAAAGACTTTGGTAAAAACCTTTATTGTCAGCTTTGTTGCTGGTATTTGATGCAGCGATTTGCGAGGTAGTCTCCCACGTTCCCATCTCAGCAGTGCCCTTGCTGCTGAACATCGGAATAGCGTTCTGGTTTCTCAGAGAAGAAATGAGAGGAAGGAAGAAGCCAGAAAGAATGCTTGGGAAATGCACTGTGCATCGTTGGTTCCAGCAGCAGAAAGCCCGTATGAAGTCATAATGATTGCATCAACAAGTGAACATCCAGGTGGAGAAAAAATTCCACCAAGCTTGTATTCTGCCAAAGTAATTTGGCAGAAAATACCCCCCCTTGCGTTCCAGCCTGTATCAGAGGGGCTGGGGGCGGCTAGGCTTAGATTCTGAGTGATGCCCAATTCAGTGGTAAAAGTCCGGTCGCGTTCAACATGTGTATTGAACTATCACGATTACGGATGCACTAATAACACCATACACAATGCAATTTAGCGGCGTTCCATGAACTAGCACTGCCGCACTTACGGAGTTGCGTCGCGTTCACTATGAACTCTCACGGCTACATTGGTAAAAAGTGTAGTTTATTGACGCAACAGATGCACGAGTTCTTTTGGATTGCCGGCGATAGTTACTGTCTGCAAAGCACGTGCAAATACTAAAGATGTTAGTAATACAGCCTGGCTACAAATGCACTGAGTTATAAACCAACTCTATAGAGTTTCCCTGGGTAGCACTTGGTATAACCAAGCTAATAACCAGCTTTTCTTCAAAACGCGAATATGACTTAATTTCTAAGTCACCTCCAGTAATTATCCCACAGAAGCCTTTCAACCACAAAGTCCGGGAGACTTGGAAGGGTGTCCCACTCTAAATATCAGTTTGTTCTTCCACGCTTCCTGGGAAGTTTTACCGGTCGCTGTCAGAGATGAGGCCTTTGGTTTGAGAATAGCGTGGCCATTCGTATGCCACTTTACGGTCTCTTTGGGGGAAGTGCCTTAAGCGATTCTCAGCATTAAAGCAAGCGTGCACACCCTGTCTTTCCCCCGTCCCCCTGCACAGACATGACCACGCACCGGCACGTACACCCCGTTGTAAAATCGTTTGAGACATGACTGCGTATGCCTTCCTAACAAGAACTGTGAAAGGTAACTGCTGATGATAAAAGCATAAATGGATTTTGGAGAGACAACGTTAGGACACTCTTTCAAATGCCGCCATTTGGTGGGGATCAAGAGTGTGAATCCGCGAAGACAGGAAGGCACCTCCTCAGCACACAAGCGAACTGGAGAGGGAGGGCTCTGGCCCAACCGCCTGCCCAAAGCAGGGTCAGCCCTGGGGTCAGACCAGGTGCTCAGGGCTTTGGCCCGCTGGGGCTTGAAACCCCCCAAGCACAGCGACGTCGTCTCTGGGCAACCAGCCCTACTGCCAGACTGTCCTCATGGGGCAATGGTGGCCCCCGTCTCCAGCGTCAGCTCCCGAGTTTTAGCTGATGCTGCGCAGAGGCGCACCGCCCATTCTGACATCACCATGTCGTGGAGGTGACATCACCTGGTGCTGCATAGTGACCTCACATCCCCCGCTGCCTATATAGGGGCGCCGGCAGAGCCGGGGCCAGCCTGGCTCGTGCCTGCACTCCTGCCGAGCGTGCCTGCGAGGTCTGGAGGGCCGAGCGAGGCTTCTGCTGGTGCTGGGTGGTGCTCTGGGGGCTGCCCGTCGGCAGCTCTCGGTGCCCGTCCCAGAGCCACCCCCTGTGTTTCCCCGGCCCTGCCTGGTTCAGGCAGCCGGGCACCGCGGGACGTGCTTGCAGTAGCAGAGGTGAGCTGTGGGGGGAAACGTCCCCCCGGGGGGGCCGTGGGGTGGGGGGGGGGGCTGGGGGAGCCGGGAGGGTGTCTTTCTCGAGGGGCCTGGGCATTCCTTCCTCCCTCCCCTTCCGGGACACAGCGAGTGACCGTGGGCCTCTCTCCTTTTCGCAGCACACAACACCCTTTGGCAGTGCCGGTGCCTGCGAGGAGCAGCTCTTCATCCCCAGCTCTTCCTCAACCCAACGCGGAGCACAAAGATGGCCACGGAAACAGAGTGGACCTGCCCCATCTGCCACGACGCTCGAGATGATGTAGCTTATGTGATTCCGTGTCTCCACCAGTTCTGCCTGGGCTGCATCCTGCGGTGGGCAAAAGTGGGACCAAATTGCCCACTCTGCAGACGACAAATGGAAAAGGTCAAATTTTCTGTGCGGGCAGAAGACGATTACCTAGAGCATGTCATCACAGCGCCCGCACAGCCGTCAGCCTCCAGCAGCCAGGCAGGCCCATCTCCCAGCCGCGTGGCCAACAACAACCGCCATCACGCTGCAGCGTCCCCTCCGCCCTCTCTACAGGAAAATCCATTTCGGCACCAGCAGGAATTTGCATGGAGACGGGGTAGGGCTACCACGGGTGGCCTCCTGCCCGAGGTCTGGGCAGCAGTTTTCCGTCAATACCGGCATCTCTTCGACTCCGTGCTGCCCCCAGCTGAGCCAGGAGGTCGAAGAAATATATGAGGAGCTGTGGTGGCTGGCAGCAAGAGCAGAAGACCGCATCCTGCAGGCCCTCTGCCTCTACGGGCTGAACCAGCAAGCCATGGTGCGGTGGCTGCAGCCTGCCCTGGGGGCACCGATAGCACCGCTGGTCCATGGCCTCCTCCATGTCACTGTGCGTTGGTTCCGTGAGGAGGTCTGGAGGCTGCTGCACTCCTACACCGCCAGAGGGGTGGGCAACAGCCACGCAGCCGGCGCCGACAGTGCCAGCTCCCGCAGCACCAGCTCCGGCCGCTCACGCCGCTCCAGCAGCCCAAGCCCCACCACCTCCCGCAGGGGGACACCTGCCCCCCACCAGCACTCCTCCAGCAGCTCCAGCTCTGGGGAGCACCCACCCAGCACGCCGCAGGCCGCCCTGCCCGGGGGTCCCGGCCGCCCCCCACCTGCGCCCCTGCCTGCAGAGCAGCAGCAGCCCCGGGAGCAGCCGGGGCAGGCGGCGGTGGCCGGTCCCTCTGCCCAGGGCAGCGGCCACAGCGCCTCCGCTGCCGGCCGGGACAGGGACCGCCCGCCCGGGGCGCGCCGCCGCCCCCCGAAGAGGAGGGCCCCCGGCCCCGAGGACCCTCCCCATCCCGGCAAGCGTCCGCCCCGCCGGCAGCACTAGCAGGGCTCTGCCTTGCGTGCAATAAATTGCTGTTTCCCTGACACGGTCTCCGGGTGCTGCTTTCCGCCCCCTCTCCTGGTGCCGGTCCCACCCCCCGCGCCCCCCGCGGGGGCACCGGGCTGCTGGGGGGCACGGCCGTGGGCCCCCGCAGAGAATTCCCGGCCAGCACAGCTGCTTCTCGCTGTCCCGCACATCCCGGCGGCCCCCGAGGCGCTGTGCCGCGCTGCAGAATGGGTCTCCTCTAGGAAATTCGGGCGGGTGCGGGGACGTGATCTTTCTCTCAGGAGAGAGGGGCAATTTCAGCGCCCGCTTTAGCTCGGCGAACCCCGGCTGGAGAAGTTGGGCGGTGCGGTCCGCAGTCTTCATCTTGGCACAAGCCTCATCAATGGAGGCAGGCGAGTTGTGGATGTGTGGAGTCTCCATGCAGCATTTCCACAGTCTCCCTTCCCTTTTTGAAGCATCATCTGTAAACCACACGTGGGTGGGGTTTATGTGCAGATGGGGTTCATGCGGGGGGGCCTCCTTAACACTAGAGGGAGGGGGCTCCTCACCCAGGGTGTTAGGGTTTTCCTGTATTTGGAGCATCTCTGGAGCTCCTTCCTCTACCTGGTAAATGTGAGAGTAGTGTTCTAACTGGGCATACCATTTTCTAACAGCTTCCCATTGTGCGACCCCTGGGGGAGGATGGGTCCCCTTGAAAGAACTGACTGTTTCAGCACAATGTTTTCTGCTTGCTGGGGAGCGCAGCTTACTAAAAAGAGACCCTTTTCCCAGGTGGAGTACCGTTTTTCTGCATCCTTAAAACTTTGTGCATAGAGACCTATGGGGCGAGTGGGACCTTCCGGCCCACGTTGCCACATACGTATGGATGCCCCATGTGCAGCGAATCCCCACTCAATTTGGAGCGGATCTGTTGGGTGGATAGGGCCCAGGGTTTGGTATGTCCCTGCTTCAAAGGTCAATAGCTTCAAGGCTTTGTCGTGAGCGGGGGTCCCGTCCCAAAGAGGCCTTTTCCGGGTTAGGTCGTATAGCGGACAGGCTATAATGGAGAAGTCCGGCACATGCTTTCTCCAGAATACCAGCAGGCCTCAAGCACGCTGCAAGTCCTTATTCTCCAGGATTTTCACCTGCTGCAAGGTAGCTAAAGCTTCGGAGGGAATGCGTATCGTCCCTCCTTTCTGCCATATCCCTAGGAATCTTGCTTGCAGAGAAGGGAATTGTATCTTTTCAGTTGGGATTTGGAGGCCGGGGTTCTCCAGATGAGCGATAATACTAGCCCGAGTTTTTCCTACAGTCGCGGCATCTGACCCACCCATCAGCGCATCGTTTATATACTGAGACACCTTGACTCCTTCTTCTGGCGTAATTTCGGTCAGAGCCTGGGCTAGGGCATGATGTGCCAAGGCAGGTGAGTGCCGGTACCCTCGCGGTAGTTGGGTGAAAGTGTACTGGATGCCTTCCCACGTGATGCCAAATCTTGAAGTCTTGATCATTCTTCTGTAAAGATGCCATAAAGAACGTGTCCTCGACGTCAATAGTAGCTAAGATTGGATGGGACTGTTCTTGGATGGAGGAAATACTTCAGCTACGTTCAGCACAGCTGCTGTTAAAGGACTGGTATTTGCATTTAGATGCCTATAGTCAATGGTTAGTCACCACTTCCCATTTGGCTTCCGTACAGGCCATGCCGAGGAATTGGACGGGCAGTGGGTCTGGACGATCACCCCCTGTTCTTGGAATTCTTTTATCACTGGGGTGATCCCCTCCTTTGCTCCCAAGGGCAAAGGATAAGGTCTTACATCTAAAATTTTAGATGGGGGGAGCGATGGCGCAGTTCGCAAAAGCCTGATCAGAGTGGCCGGGGAGCCGAATTTGCATTCTCTTCCTTTGGAGTCTACCCAGGCTTTGCCCTTCAACAAGTCTAATGCCATGATGTTGATAGGAAGGACGCCCAGTATCATCGTGGTTGCAGTGGGAGTAGTATCCCCTGGTATGCAACACTGCACTCAGGCCGGGGGTTGGGGTTTGGAGTTTCCAGATAACATCGGTAACCCAAACACGCTTTTTATCGGGCACTACTCCACTCCGGCTTGCCGTGTCGGTATTTAGTGCTGCCATCTGGGCTCCTGTGTCTACGAGGAAAGTGACTGGAGTTTTGAAAAGGCCAAGGGGAAAAGTCACTAAAAGGTCCCCCTGGGTGTTTTCAATGAGCCTTCTGAGACAAACCCACCTGCCATCCCCCGGCTCGCTTACTGGGGATGGCAGAAGGAGTTTCCCAGTTTTGGAGGGCTACGGACTTCTTCCACCAGTGTCGTAGGATGGCGGCCTTTTGGGGCGTTGGGACTGGGGGACCACCTTCTTTCCTTGGGATATTTTTATTTGTGGGTTTCCAGATTTTTACTCGCAATAGTAAATTTGGAAGAGGGAAACTGTCCATTAACTCCCGAGGGACACGTTTATTTAACCCTGCTTTCCATAGCTGATTTCTTGGTCTCCCACCTCCCTCACTTTTGCCCAGCGGATAGCATGTCCTACCGTCGACTTTGGTTTCTGCGGGCCACTGCAGAAGCTTTCGTGTCTTTACCAATAAACCCCACTCGTCAGCCGTAATTCAGTAGCTCCTGGGCAACTTCTGCCCATGCAAAGGCGGCCCCTCCGCCAGCCCTGAAGTTGTATCACATACATCTTTAGTGAGTTGGGAAGCCCTCTAATCAGGGGAGTCATACTCTCTGGGTTAGAAATTAGTAATATAGGGGAGGGTTGGCAAGTAACAAGGGATCTGTCCTGCATTAGTTGGAGACAAGCCGCCTTTTGTATACTTTCTGTAAGCCTGGCTTAGCCCAGGAGTAGGAATAGTGATCGATCTCCTCTTTCAGTGAGGTCTAATCCTCCCGCCCAATATGCTGCCTGCTGAGTCAGGGACCGGGGTTGCCTTGGATCACCTACAGTCAGGAATACCCCTGGACCCCAATATCCGTGAGCTTCTTCCTCTGACAGCTTTGTTCTATCTCCCCCAGTCAGAGAAGCTCCCCAAACATACTCTGTTCTGGTTTCCCTCGCTTGCCAACTGTGATTTTCTTGCAATTTTGCTAGTTCCCTCGCATTATAGGGTATCTGTTTGGTGGTAAACGTTAGGCTCAGCATCATCTCCGTTGTTCCCATACTGAACTTCTGTCTTAAGGAGAGGTCGTAACTTCCGATTAGATGGGGATTCTGCCTTAGCCACCCCTCATTCCTTCCAGGGGTAGCGGGGATCAATTTCTTGACAGAGGAGGTCAGCTTCTTTGGTAAGGCTAGAGAAACCAGCTCACTATCTATGTAAATGATTTTCATATTCTACTCGTCATACCCTCAAGTCCCTTTCCCCAGTATAAGCTTCCTGCAGCCCTTGGAGGTTTTCCACTACCCTCTTCCCTGCTTTCACTGTTTCCTCAGCCTGTTGCCGTCTAGCTCGTTCTACCTCTAATTTTACCTGCAGTGTTTTAACTAATTCTTGCAGAGATTGACAAGCTTCACATTCTGTTTGCTTAATAGTATGCTTCTCTTTCTGGTTGGCTATCAGAGCGGCCCCCAGGATGCCACAGGCTATCACCTTGCCCCTACCGGCGTTAAAGCGGTTTTGTTTTGACAAAATTTTTATCTGCTGTGCTACAAGGGTCAGAGATTGCCAGTTTTTCTCCAAGTGTGTCCTGGTGGAATGGGGCATGCTTTAAGTCCTTTGAACAAAGCTAACAGCAGGGAGCAGTCAAGATCAGGCTTGATCTTCTGCTGTGGGGCTGGGGGAGCCGGGAGGGTGTCCTTCTTGAGGGGGCCTGGGCATTCCTTCCTCCCTTCCCCTCCATGACACAGCGAGTGACCGTGCCCTCTCTCCTTTTCGCAGTGCACAACAACCCTTTGGTAGTGCCGGTGCCAGCGAGGAGGAGCAGCTCCTCATCCTCAGGTCTTCCTGAAACCAATGCACAGCACAAAGATGGCCCAGCAGACAGGGTTGGTCTGCCCAATCTGCCATGCTGCTCGAGATGATTACAGCTTACGTGATTCCATGTCTCCACCAGTTCTGCCTGGGCTGCATCCTGCGGTGGGCAAAAGAGGCAGCAAATTGCCCACTCTGCAGACGACAGATGGAAAAGGTCAAATTTTCTGTGCGGGCAGAAGACGATTACCTAGAGCATGTCATCACAGCGCCCGCACAGCCATCAGCCTCCAGCAGCCAGGCAGGCAGATCTCCCGATGGCCAACATGCATGGCCATCAGCAGGCCCCCATCGCCCCACGGCGTCCCCCTCTGTGCTCACGATAGGAAACTCCGTTGCTGGAAGAGCTGGAGGTTGCGCGGACAGAGGCTAGGGCTACCACGGGTGGCCTCCTGCCCGAGGTCTGGGCGGCACTTTTCCATCAAAACCGGCATCTCCCCTAATGAGGAGGGCTCCCCGGCCCCCAGGACTCTCCCCAGACCAGAGGCAGAGGGACCAGCCCGGAGCCGGCAGCTCTGGCGGGAGGCGCTGAGGAGGTGCGGGCGTTGCCAGACACTGGCGACACCACCGCATCCCACACCCTCGGCTCCAGCAGGGTGCCCTGGGGAGCGCGAGCGAGCGGGGAGCGCGGCCGGCAGCATGGGCGAAGCGGTCGCGGCACTGCGGTTGGCGCCGCGCTGGCGCCTCTTCGAAGGAGCGGAGCGTTTCAGCGGTCGAGCACCGACCTCTGACCGCCTGCACGGGTCAGGGGCCCGCGCGGCACAATGGCGGGCACTTGCCTGAGAGCACAGGCCGCAGCTCGGGCACGGGGCTCTGCACCATCCAGCCCAGCGGCGGCCGATGCCTCCGCCCAGAGGGAGCTGGCGTCGGTGCAGAGCTCCGGCCGCGGGAGGTGCCTGCACCTTTCTGCCCGGGCAGGGGTAGACGGCGCGGCTGCCGGCAGAAGGTGTGCCCGGGGTGAGGAATTCCAGCGGCGGGTGGCTGAGCTGCCGGCGGCGGTGAGGAGGCTGCGTAGCCCCTGGGAGGCTGAGAAGGGGATAGCTAGCTGGTTCCAGGCGCAGCCTGCAGCGGAGCCACAACCCGCAGCCGGGCAGCCCAGGACCTCCCGAGACTACCCGGTATGCTCCATGTGTAACAGCCAGTGCAGCTCAGAAAAGGCCATGGGTGACAGCTGCAGGCAGCTCTCCTGTCAGAGGTACGCAGGCACCCGCTTGTTAGGAAAGCTAAAGCCCCAGACGGAGGTAAATCTGGCCAGGGGTGTCCGGGGCAGCAAGAAAGCCTTCTCTAGGTAGAGAAGGCTGAGATGCTCAATGACTTTCTTAATTCAGTCTTTGCTGGGAAGGGCTCTGATCACACCACCCAAGTTGCAGAAGGCAAAGGCAGGGACTGGGAGGATGAGGTACAGCGCACTGTAGGAGAAGACCAGGCTGGAGAGCAAGCTGAGGAACCTGATGGTGCACAAGTCCATGGGAACCCGACGAGATTCATCTGTGGGTCCTAAGGGAAACTGGTGGATGAAGTTGCTAAGCCACTATCCGTCATAGTTGAGACGTCACAGCAGCCTGGTGAAGTGACCCCTGACTGGGAAAGGGCAAACATAATGCCCATTTTTAAACAGGGCCTCACCCTGAGGTGAGTCGGTCTCACCTCTGTGCCCGGCAAGATCATGCAGCAGATCCTCCTGGAAACTCTGCTAAGGCACTGTTATGTTTTGAGAAACCCCATCACAATTTGTTGTCGTTTAGACAATCGTTCTATCACCCGATGCCCCCTGCCCATCTGGGAAAGGGAATTGGGAAAACCAAGGAAACCTGGGAGTTGAAGTATAAACAGATTATTTAATAGAGTAAGATTAGATAATTAACATTACTAGCACTAAAGAACCAATATTGATCCCCATACCAATACAGAATATGCAAAGATGACACTCAGCCAGTTCTGTCAGGAGGAAGCTGTGCGCTCCCAGCAGTGGACAGCAAATGTCAGACACTGTGAGCGCTACGGGTTCGGGAGGAAAGGAAGGAGTCCGGCACCAGGGCACGAAGTTCTCAGGATGGCAAGCATCAAGGGTGGGAGCGAACTTTGCAGCAAACTTTCTAATTTATAGTGAATGTGACGTTCATGGTATGAAATAATCCTGTTGGCCAGCTTGGGTCAAGTGCTCCTTATCCCTGCACCTAGCAAGCGTGAAAACAGTGGGACCTTGAAACCTACACACCGTAGCTGGCTACAAAGTAAGTATTTTCACAAATTCAGACACTAGAGGGCTTCTAAAAGTGCAGTCGTCCCAAGCATTAGAAGAGAAAGTAGTCCTGTGTCCGCTCAAACCAGGGCCAGGCACATGGGAAACAAGGAGGTGGTTGGTAGCAGTCAGCAAGGCTTCACTAAGAGTCAGTCATGCCTGACAAATTTGGTGGTCTTTCTACGATGGCGTTACAGCGTTAGTAGATAAGGGGAGAGCAACAGACATCATCTCCCTGGACTTGTGCAAAGCATATGACACCGGTCCCCACGAACATCCTGATCTCTAAACTGGGGAGACACGGATTTGACCGATGGACCACTCGGTGGGTAAGGAACTGGCTGGATGGTCGCACTCAAAAGAGTTGTGGGTCAACAGCTTCATGTTCAAGTGGCGAGCAGTGGTGAGTGGTGTTCCTCAGGGGGTCGGTACTGGGACCGGTACTATTTAACATCTTTGTTGGTGACATGGACAGCGGGATCGAATGCAGCCTCAGCAAGTTTGCCGACGACACCAGGCTGTGTGGAGTGGTTGACACGCTGCAGGGAAGGGATGCACCCAGAGGGCCCTGGACAGGCTGGAGAGGTGGGCCCTGTGCAAACCTCATGAAGTTGAGCCAGGCCAAGTGCAGGGTCCTGCACGTGGGCTGGCACAATCCCAAGCACAACCTACAGGCTGAGTGGAGGGATGGATTGAGGACAAGCCCTGAGGAGAAGGACTTGGGGGTATACCAGCTCAACATGAGCTGGTAATGTGCGCTCACAGCCCAGAAGGCCAACCGTGTCCTGGGCTGTATCAAAAGAAGTGTGGCCAGCAGGGTCGAGGGAGGTGATTCTGCCCCTGTACTCTGCTCTTGTGAGACCCCCACCTGAAATATTGCATCCAGCTCTGGAGCCCGCAACATAAGAAGGACATTGGGACCTGTTGGGGTGGATCCGGAGGAGGGCCACGAAGATGATCAGAGGGGCTGGAGCACAGGCTGAGAGAGTTGAGAGAGTTCAGCTTGGAGAAGAGAAGAGATCTTAAAGCAACTTTCCAGTATCTTGAAGGGCACCTAGAAGAAAGCCAGAGAGGGACTTTTTGCAAGGGGATGCAGTGATAGGGACGAGGTTGTAATGGTTTCAGACTGGAAGAGGGGGAGATTTACAATAGATAGTAGGAAGTGATTTTTCACTATGAGGGTGGTGACACAGTGGAACAGGTTGCCCAGAGAAGTTGTGGAAGCTCCATCCCTGGAGGTGTTTAAGGCCAGGCTGGATGGGGCTTTGAGCAATCCGATGTAGTGGGAGGCGTCCTTGCCCGTGGCAGGGGGGGTTGGAACGACATGATCTTTAAGGTCCCTTCCAACCTAAACCATTTCCATGATTGTATGACATTTCACTTACAGGGCACCATATCATGCACATAATCTCTGTTGCAAAGGGTGAGTGTCTTCCTCTTCTATAAAATGTTGAGAAATACAAAATGGAACTGAGCTATACCTGAGAATTCTGCCTGTCTCACTTGAAAAGTCGGTCAGACTCCAGGGAAATGTTAAAGTCTACAGAGTAGGGTTATCACGGTCTTTAGATGATTAGGAGACAGAAATTCGTAGCTTTTCCCACTAGGCCTTCAAGGCATGAAGTAAGGAAGGTTCACATTTTTGTCTGGCACGCTTTAGAAACTGCAGGATGGCTTCCTGATGAGCAGTGATTTTATCTTGTGTAACTAGAGGAGCTTTAAGCTTCTTGCCAGAAAGGACCCATGTACTTCCAGCGAGCATTACCACAGCTCAAGGAACCCAGTTGCCCAAAGTGTGTATTTGTTGCAAATCAAAACTTCAGGGAAGAATGAGAACAGCCAACCTTCATGAGTGGAGCAGGAATAACACTGTCGTTAAAGTAATGCAATGTTAGACACTGTGACATTTGGGATGGCTTTTTTTTTCCCAAAATCCCCAAAGAATTTACCCACTTCTACCAAAAGAAAAGTGTAACAATTCTCTGTATCGTCCTCAGAGCTTTCATTTCTCTTCCTCAGGAGAATTACAAGTTGGCTCTTAGTTGTTGCCTGCAACACAACGCGTGTTGTTGTTTTTAACAAATTACTGTTTAATTTATGCTTTGTTTTAGAATACATCCTCTATCCCGCTCTCTCATTTGTTTTTACAGGCAAAACAATGGGGGCAGGGAGGCGGCATTTGTACTCTGTAGGTGTTGCGTGAAAGGGCAGAACAGTTTGGCAGAAAACAAACCCCCCTTGCGTTCTAAACACTCCTCACCGAGGTGGGAGGCTAGGTGCGGCTAGGCTTGAATTCTGAAGTGATGCCCAATCCACCACATATCAGTCCAGTCGCGTTTTATATATATATTAAACTATCACGATTCTGGATACACTAATAGTGGACTGCACCCTCCAGTCCAGTCGTGCTCATGAACTACCACGGCCACTTTTATGGTCGCGTTCAATGAGAAACCAAAACGACCAGCTACTTAAGCAGCACAGTTTATTTTAGCAACAGATACATAGGTTCTTATGGATTGCCTGGTGATAAATACCACTGTCTGCAAAGCACGTGCAAATAAAAGTGTTGTTAGTTATACAAAACGCGCGACAAAGTTACATACAGTACAGCCTGGCTATAAACATAGGAAAAAGACTCTCTAGAGAGATTTCTAAGTTTTTGAGGAAACACTTGGTATAGTTTAAGTCTTACCCAAAGGCGTCCCTATGGGGGGGGAAGAAAGGCTCAGCCCGTCGGCTGGTCCCGGAAGTCGAAGGCAGTTTTGATAGAGTCCTCCTCAACTTGTTTCACGATGGTGTCTTCCCTAACATCCCCCCTTTTTTTGGGGCTATTTTTATACTATTTTTTACCTTCAAGGTGGAGTTTGAGTGACTTTAGTCATAAATACTTTTATTATGATTGGTGTAAAATTCTCTTCGCTTCACATTTAAAAGGTATAGTTTATCAAAAATTCAGGGCGCAGGACTCAAGGAGGAGTGGTCGCACCTTGGAGGCGGGTAGCCTTTGGGATGGAGGTGTGTTTTGGTATTTATAATGACATTATAATGAGCAAAGTTCACACAAAGGGACGGCAGTTTGTCAAAATTTGACAAACTGTTTGCTCAGGGTAGCAAGTGAGCAGCTTATCAGTTCCATAGGACCATCTCGTTCCCATATCTGCTGATTATCACAGGGTTTGGCCGTGAGAATCTCCAACCACCACTCTCCATCCCCGTGTTGCTCGGCGAGGCCGATATTGCGCAGGGAATCACAGATGTAGTGGATTCTTCGCATACCAGCTGCAGCTGTATTCTAACCCTTAGGAGCCTTTTTGATTTTAAGCCTTTTTCCTTAATGTGTGAACAATGCTGGATTTTCTGTTATTTTAGTAATTATTCCACATAATCCACCCCGTGACTATAGTCACTCAAGCTCCACGATGCTCAAAGCTGATTGGGAATATCACATATGCTTTTGTGGTGAGGGTTATCAAGTACAAATACATCTTGCGGAGTGGTCAAGTGAGTTAAGCTTTTTACCATAATCCAAAGTCTAACATACAGCATGATTGTCAATATAAAACACAAGATAGTGAGGGTTAGTAAGACAATAACAGGATGAAGTATCTTGTTGAAGATTCCTGTAGCGTTGGTGACCATCCGAAGAGGGTGTCCCACCATTCGTATTCTCCGGTTTTCTTTACTCTTTCCAACACGCAATGTATTTCTTCTATGTTGTGGTGGACAGTGATTAGAGTTTTTTGTCCATTTTCTCGTACTTGTTCTAACAACTGCTTCAGGTCATCATGCTGTAAGAGTCTTCTTACTAAGGTGAGATTCATCCGATGGGGGTAGGCAACAACATTTTGCTCAAGGTGTTAATTAGATTGTAATAGTTGATAAGACGTGACAGGAGTTAAGTAAATGAAGTCACATCCTATAAGGCGAGTAAAGTTACAGACACAAATATTTGAGTGATTGCTTGTTTCTACATTAACGCTATCTATAAACATAGAATTGCAAGGAGTTCTTACAAACACATCCTTGTCCAATATATACAAGTACAGTCTCAGGGTTTTTATCGGGGTGTATTTCAAAATGACAAATGTTCTGTTCTGTGTCGAGGCAAATGTCTTGGGCTCTGATGGTGTTACTCTCACAGATAAACCCTTGTTGTTCTCGCACAATACATGCGTCAACGTCGACAGTTTGCCATTTGCTGCTGTTTTGCTGGGCCCATACTCTATGCTCTATGGGATAGAGTATAGTTCCAGGTTGGCTCACTCCCAGCGCAATGATTGGGTATATGGTATACACACGAAGCATTGCGCATGGTCAAGACAAAAGCTATGGCTGTATTGTCAGTGGGGTCATAAGTGAAATTAACCAAATGCCACCAGGATTGAAACTTCTTTTCAAAGCCAATTGCATTATCCCAAATTATTTTTCGAATTTCAGTAGGTAAGGTACCTTCTTCACCTTCTCGTATAATCGCAGCTGCCATTGATTGCATCCACAGCTGAGCTTGGACACAACTAAGGGCTAGAGAAACATTATTTTGGGCTACATCAAGCGCATTTGTAATTAGCTGGTGGTCTTTTTCATTTAGTACTTCCCACTGAGGCAACACATCTGATAGGAGCCATTGGCTAGTTCCCAGAGCTGAAAGAGAAGACTGCACAGGGTATTTTAATCCATTCAGGTCACTGGTCACTGTGGCCAGTTTGTTGGCAAGTACTTCTGCATCTATGCTGTTTAGGACTCCCAGTCCTGTTCCCAAGGCACCACTCACATCTCGCTTTGATCGTTTTGGAGAGGTGAGGGTTCGTTGATGTAACCATGCTGACCATCCTGTGTTAAGATGTACCCAGGAATGGTGAACAGGTAGGCTTAATTGCAGAGACATTAATTTGCATTGACAATTCTACACGCTTGAGCGAGTATGACGGATTAAACAGTACTTGTTGTTGACCAGTATTTTTAATTATGTAAGGGCCGGTGTTGTAGATGTAAGGGGTCAGACTAATGGGTGTTTGGGTAGGTACACTTGTAAAAGGTTGTTGGGGCACAGGTTCGGTGCTTTCCTCAACAGGTTTGAATACAATTGTATCAATCATAAATTCAAATAACAATTGTGTATCTCTATAGCCCCAAGACAGTACACTATTATAGGCTTGGTAAAAGTGAAATTGTGCCAGCAATCTGAATTTGGCTCTATAATTTTGTAACATTCAGTATTGTCTTTTTATGGCTACAAATCAAAGGAAGTTGTATTAGGATTGAGGTGAACACTACATCATTAATTCAGCTTGATCACTATTAAATGTACAATGACTCAGCAGCATCTCGAGTGCAATTCATAATTGCGCTTTATCTTCAGTGGTCTTGTAATTTGTCTGTTCACGTGCAGTTCATTCAGGGTTCCTGTGAACACAGAAGGAAAACAAAAACAAAAAAAAACATGCTCGGTCGTATTCAACCGGCAGGGTTAGGTTAGAAGGTAGGTACCACCCCGTCAATGCTTGACTTCATGGTTGCTGGCAGTGGGTAGTGTCTCACATTGGTAAATTCTGATTAGAGAGCCACTGCATAGCTAACACCCTCCAGGCAGAGTGGCTCACTGTCCTCCCTAGGGCCTAGGTTTTTTTTTTTTTTTTTTTGGCGATGTATCTTTCATGTCAATCAAATCTTTCTGTGGTGCTGAGGGTGTGGGTTTGTCAGGGGCTAAAGGCCTCCCTGGTGACTGATCTCTTCTTAGCAAATCAATTTTCCTGCTCAGCGATTTTACCAGATCTCGGAGATCAGCAGTGGATGAGCCGTGTAACAACCAGCAAGGCACTCCCATTGCAACAGCCTGTCGCCGGGGGTCATTGCACTCTTTATCAAATTTAGGTTTGATCTCGGTTTTGGCTTAGGAGTATGGACTTGATGATGGGGGGTGGTCGTGAGTCTTTCAAGGGTCGAACTAACCCAGCCAATCTTGCATCCATAACCTACCAACTCTTGCACAAAATCGCCCCAAGTATTTACACAAGCTTGTTGTTTGTGTTCTTTTGTTGTGCACCCCCTTGTTTCACAACATTGTGGGTGGCTTGTATGTAATCTTGAACATTTGCCACATACATCTTTAGACCATCTGGGAGTCCATGGATAAGGGGAATTAATTTAGCTGGGTCGATAGGGGTTAACATCGAGGATCTCCTTAACAAGCTCCACTCATATATTGCCTGTATACAGGCTGCTTTTTGCACAGACGTAGACAAGTCAGTGAATTTTGAGGTCTTTATTACATGAGGGTCTCCCCTATCTTGTGGGTCAATACCACTAGCCCAACAGGCAGCCCGTGTGGTCAGTGAATACTTATGATCACCCAGCGTGGTGGTTAAAAAACACTCCAGGACTCCAATAACTTTCTGCTTCTTCCTCAATTAACAAAATATTATCCCCACTTGTCAGGGAGACACGCCATACATATTCAGTCTCAGACTCCCCTGGATGCTGCGAGTATTCTTCTTGCAGCTTTGCTAAGTCAGTAGGAGACTGTGAGACAGTCTGCATAGTAGTACAGTCATCATCCCCCCCCTCATTTGTGACTTCGGTTTTCATGAGGGGCTGTATGGATACAGGCTCTGGGGTATAATCATAATTGGAACCTTCCTTCGGTGCACCATAGTTGTTATCATCATACCAGATATCTCCATCCCGTTTTCAGGGTCAGTATGCTGAGCGATTTTGCAGATTTGTGCTGTGGAATCACTACTTGTCAGCACTGATTCTTGCACAGAGTGCAACTTTTCTTGAAACAGACCTTTTGTTGATTTTTCACTAACAGCCAACAATAGTGTCTTAAGCGACTCATTTTCCTTCTTTAAATTTGCATTTTTCTGTAACACTTCATTGTATGACTTTAAAGCGACATATTTCACATCTGCAATTCGTTCAGGAGATCGGGATTCCTTAGCCTCCCTCCACATGCATGATAAGCAAGCTCTTAAAATTGCACTGACAATTCTTTTACTCTTATCAACTTTAACTTTCTGCTCACTTCTACACTGCTTAATGCATTTTACCACTTTCTCTTTATCCTTCCAAAAGTTCTGGGCCCACTCCTTCCCAACCTGGGAAGGGGCACAATCATATTTTTGCAGCAGTTTATCCATGGCAATCCTGCCGACTACGCCAATTTTTTACTGTTGCGTGAAAGGGCAGAACAGTTTGGCAGAAAACAAACCCCCTTGCGTTCTAACACTCCTCACCGAGGTGGGAGGCTAGGTGCGGCTAGGTTTAAATTCTGAGTGATGCCCAATCCACCACTATCAGTCCAGTCGCGTTTAATATATATATTAAACTATCACGATTCTGGATACACTAATAGTGGACTGCACCCTCAGTCCAGTCGTGCTCATGAACTACCACGGCCACTTTTATGGTCGCGTTCAATGAGAAACCAAAACGACCAGCTACTTAAGCAGCACAGTTTATTTTAGCAACAGATACATAGGTTCTTACGGATTGCCGGTGATAAATACACTGTCTGCAAAGCACGTGCAAATAAAAGTGTTGTTAGTTATACAAAACGCGCGACAAAGTTACATACAGTACAGCCTGGCTATAAACATAGGAAAAAGACTCTCTAGAGAGATTTCTAAGTTTTGAGGAAACACTTGGTATAGTTTAAGTCTTACCCAAAGGCGTCCCTATGGGGGGGAAGAAAGGCTCAGCCCGTCGGCTGGTCCCGGAAGTCGAAGGCAGTTTTTGATAGAGTCCTCCTCAACTTGTTCACGATGGTGTCTTCCCTAACATTCCCTCTTTTTGGGGCTATTTTTATACTATTTTTTACCTTCAAGGTGAGGTTTGAGTGACTTTAGTCATAAATACTTTTATTATGATTGGTGTAAAATTCTCTCGCTTCGCATTTAAAGGTATAGTTTATCAAAAATTCAGGGCGCAGACTCAAGGAGGAGTGGTCGCACCTTGGAGGCGGGTAGCCTTTGGGATGGAAGTGTGTTTAGGTATTATAATGACATTATAATGAGCAAAGTTCACACAAAGGACGGCATTTTGTCAAAATTTGACAAACTGTTGGCTCAGGGTAGCAAGTGAGCAGCTTATCAGTTCCATAGGACCATCTCGTTCCCATATCTGCTGATTATCACAGGGTTTGGCCGTGGAATCTCCACCCCACTACATCCCCGTGTTGCTCGGCGAGCAATATTGCGCAGGGAATCACAGATGTAGTGGATTCTTCGCATACCAGCTGAAGCTGTATTCTACCTTAGGAGACTTTTTGATTTTAAGCCTTTTTCCTTAATGTGTGAACAATGCTGTATTTTTGTTATTTTAGTAATTATTCCACAGTAGGCATGTGTGCTCCTGTACTAATATTTACTCATAAATTATGCCTAATGTCATATGATTTAGATAAGAAAGGTAGTCTGATATATTCCAGGTCAATCATAGTAGAGTGTCTGAAAATGGCATACAAGTCTTTTTTGTGTGTAAGATCACAGACACACCAATGCCATGTGATAAGCGTGGCTCTCAAGAGCCCTCCTGTCATCCAAAACCAGCTTAGCACCTATTATCCATGTACACAGGCGGTTCTTGGATCCAAGAAGAAAGTTCCCAATACAACCATTTTTCATTTGGCATGAGGTTTAGAAAGACATTCAGCAAACAAAACCTGAATGAAAATCTCACACAGTTCTTGACATAAGTAGGCCAGCTTTAATAAAATGCTACAGCGAACACAAGGCCCTTTGCCAGAATCTTGACTGGAAAAGGCTAACGGTGTCAACTTCTTCCACTTCATCGGGGAGTTGTAATTTCACCGCTGCACTTTCAGTTTCTAAACAACTCGAGGAGAAGCCAGATCTATGCCAGTGTGATGGATGTATGTTTGAACGGTTGTATGCCATGATTTGAGCTGTATGTTATAGAAGGCACTATAGCAGGAACCACCCAATCCAATGGAGGACAAGCCTCGCAAGAAGCTGGGCAGGTGCAGTGGTAACCCAAGCTGGGCTGACTTTGGAGCCCAGCAACTCAACACGACACGCTGCCACTCCTGTCCCGACTGACCACCGTAACAGATGGAGCCCAAGCCATGGACTAAATGAAGTCAATGGACTTTTATGAACATTTGATGAGGGTGGCCCATAAAGTAAGGCAAGGCTATGTCCTTTACGCTCTCTGCTGCCTCCAAGGTGCACTATGATCCCAGCTGTAGAGTGGGTCTCCTCTAGGAAATTCGGGAATTCCAAAGAGGGCATAATTTGCAGAGAACCGCCGACAGAGAAAGGTAGAATCATAGAATTGTCTACGTTGGAAGGCGCCTTTAAGATCATCAAGTCCAACCATCAACCTAACGTTGGCAAAACCATCACTAAACCATGTCCCTCCAAACATGCCTACCCGTCTTTTAAATACCTCCAGGGATGGTGACTCCACCACTCCCATGGGCAGCCCGTTCCAATGCTGAACAACCCTTGCTGGGAAGAACATTTTCCTAATATCCACCCTAAACCTCCCCTGCTGCAATTGGAGGCCATTTCCTCTTGTCCTGTCCAGGTCCCGTCAGCCACTGCTCATAAG
The DNA here is from genome assembly GCA_017639485.1 of Pluvialis apricaria. Taxonomy (NCBI): domain Eukaryota; kingdom Metazoa; phylum Chordata; class Aves; order Charadriiformes; family Charadriidae; genus Pluvialis; species Pluvialis apricaria. The sequence goes on from CM030044.1 coordinate 77,030,443, forward strand.
ACTTGTTCTCCAGACCCCTCACCAGCTTTGTTGCCCTTCTCTGGACACGCTCCAGCACCTCGATGTCTTTCTTGTAGTGAGGGGCCCAAAACTGAACATAGTACTTGAGATGCGGCCTCACCAGTGCTGAGTACAGGGGGACGATCACGTCCCTAGCCCTGCTGGCCACACTATTCCTGGCACAGGCCAGGATGCTGTTGGCCTTCTTGGCCACCCGGGCACACTGCTGCCTCATTATTCAGCGGATGTCGACTAGCACCTCTAGGTCCTTCTGCGCTGGGCAGCTTTCCAGCCATTCTTCCCCAAGCCTGTAGCGCCGTTCTGACCTAAGGGCAGGACCCGGCACTTGGCCTTGTTGAACCTTATACCATTGTCCTCAGCCCATTGATGCAGCCTGTCCAGATCCCTCTGGAGACCCTTCCTACCCTCAGACATATCAACGCTCCCGCCCAACTTGGTGTTGTCTGCAAACTTACTGAGAGTGCACTTGATCCCCTCGCCCAGATCATTGATAAAGATATTAAAGAGAACCAGCCCCAGTACCGAGCCCTGGGGAACACCACTTGTGACCGGCCAACTGGATTTAACTCCATTCACCACCACTCTCTGGGCCAGGCCATCCAGCCAGTTTTTACCCAGCGAAGAGTACACCCATCCGAGCCGTGAGCAGCCGTTTTCTGCAGGAGAGTGCTGTGGGAAACGGTGTCGAAGGCTTTACTGAAGTCCAGGTACACAACATCCACAGCTTTTCCCTCATCCACTAAGTGGGTCTCCTTGTTATATAAGGAGATGAGGTTTGTCAAGGAGGACCTGCCTTTCATGAACCCGTGCTGCCTGGGCCTGATCACCTGGTTGTCCTTCATGTGCCTCGTGCTGGCACTCAGGATGATCTGCTCCATAACCTTCCCAGGCACCGAGGTCAGTCTGACAGGCCTGTACTTCCCCGGATCCTCCTTCCGGCCCTTCGTGTGGATGGGCGTCACATTTGCTAACTTCCAGTCAACTGCGACCTCCGCGGTGAGACAGGACTGCTGATAAATGATGGAAGGTGTCTCGGTGAGCACTTCCACTAGCTCTCTCAGGACCTCAGGTGGGTCCCATCTGGCCCCATAGACTTGCGTGTGTCTAGGTGCTGAAGCAGGTCACTCACCATTTCCCTGTGGATTAATGGGGGCTTCATTCTGCTCCCCGTCCCTGTCTGCTAGCCCAGACGTTTCACTTAGAGGGCACCATGGGATATGGCTGTCCATGTGTGGTGGGTTGACCTCCTGAAGAGAGTTAGTGCTACGTGTGTTCCAGGGTGTCAGGAATACCAGCTCTGAATCGTTCCACCTAAGATGACTTTGTTCTCTCTCAAGTTTCTGCCTATGCCAGGAGTCCGACTGACCCCTCTTTTAAAATGTAAGACTGCGATGCAGAAAGACTCCTGTCCAGACTTCAAGTTGGTCGAGACCTGGGGCTCTGGATACAATTGTTGGTTTCGTTTCTAGCTGGCGTATCTACCCTGCATGCAGAATCAGCAGAAGATACGGCAGTTCAATTGCCATTTATTTCTATGGAGCAACTGAGGTCCCGTTCCCCAGTCCCGCACGCTTCACTCCAGTGCCAGCAGAGATGGGTTTCCTTCCCACCTGAAGCAGTGCTGATGCAGAGGCAGCAGGCTTTGGAACCCAAGCTACTTTGAAGTGGTCAGAATTACGCCCCCACCCGGCACGTGGGCTGCCCCTTCTGGGTTCTGCACTTTAGATACAGCCTCCCCCTGCCGTTGTTTTATTTTTATTCCTCTGCGTTATGCACCGGTTTAGTTCAGTAGAGGGCCCCTCCTGCAAAGCTGGTATGTCATAAGTCATTACTTATGGACAGTTATGCCCCAGTCTACGATGCTAAAATAGAAAGGGGAAGGCTTCAGGGGCTTTAGAATACTTTCTGCATTTATTGTTGAATCACTGGCGACTTCAGACTGAAAAGCAGTGTTAGGGAACTACTGAAATAAGACAAACCACAATTTTTGGTCTTAAGTTGCCCCCAAGCTTGATATGGAAGTTTGGTTTGGTTTTATTTTACTTTATTTTATTTTATTTTACTTTATTTTATTTTATTTTATTTTATTTTATTTTATTTTATTTTATTTTATTTTATTTATTTTATTTTATTTTATTTTATTTTATTTTATTTCCAGAGGTGTGTAGTAGAACGAATGAAGACTTTGGGTGGGAGAACGCTCTGGTTTCTGACAGCTACGGGCACAAACGTGGATTTCAGTACGGGGTTGCCTCTAACAGAAGGAATGTTCAAAGTTAAGGCAGCTCTTCTTGCGTGTGGCACTGTGTGATGCGCCAGAGTCACCGTGCAGGTGCGGTGTGTCCATGGCTTCTGTGCGCCCTGCAGCTACACAGGGTGTAACAAGCAGGCTTCTGGGTGATGAGGAGACCCAGCCTTTGACTGATTCATTTCCTTTTCAACTTGATTACTCTTGGTTGTGTTCACTCCACTTTCTGCCACCAAGAGAAGAGAAGGATGGCTCTCCTGGAGGCATTTTTGTGTCCTGCATGTTAGGCAACGCTGAAACGTGAGCGGCAGTGACAGAATTCCCTCTGAGAGGGCAGTCTGTTCCAGCGCCCACACCTGGGAGTCGCTCTGGCGCTTGATTGTTCAATCCAACTTGAGTTTTGTATGTGTATGTGAACAACTTTCTTTTGCTTGATATTCACTTCACCTACTTCTTCTGCAAGCAGAGATTGTTGGGAGTAGAGATCTGTCTCCAATATCAAAAGCATAGAAAAGGTGTCATGAAAAGATTTCTTTTCATTCTTCCCCTAGGTAATCTTCTCAACCTTTCTGCATCATCTAGCAACTCGGATATAGCGTCTCTGTTCCTTCCCTCTCCAACTGTCCTTATTATTTTTACTATGTTTATTATTATGATGATGATATTTATTACTTTTCAAAGAGCGATGCAAATTCTTCGGCAATATTACTTGTGTACTTGTCTTACGTCCACTTGTTCTGGGAAGCTGAATTTCGTCGTTCTGTGAGTGTGAAGCAGAACATCTGTTTCCACAGCACTCCATTTAACCGACGCGGTGTTTACCGTAGAAAGAGTCCCTTCCTACTAAGGCAACGCCTACAGCAGCAGCGGCACCAACAGAAACGAGCGCCCGTTGAATGGCGCAAGGGCATGACACGGACACTGATTTACACGTCAGGACCTCCCTTGTCTCTCCCTGGAGCCCAATGTATTTCTCTTCCAGTAACTGTTGTGGCAGGTTGCTGGGGCAGGTTCATTCGACGTTCACCTTTGAGAGCCTACGTAGCAATCGTGCCGTTGTTTCCTCCACCTCCCAGCCCTTAGAGCAAACTTCTGTAAGAGGATTTGCAACTCATAATGCTGTAGAGCAGTATGTGTAACTGCAACTTTAATTATGCACACACCCTTTTATATGCATATAGGTACACATATTTATACATACATGTATATATACATTTGTGTGTGCATACACACGCATGCGCGCACACACACACGCGTGTAAAACTATCCTGGGACACCCATTTATGAACACACGTGCACACATATGTGTGGGCTGCTGGCTTTTCTTGGTGCATTTTATATGACATTGAGCTTCACAGATAGCACGTGCGCAGACTCACCACGAGGACCGTAGAGGGCTGGGAGTAAAACTGTGATGGTCTTATTTTGGAGGGGCCTTCATCGGTTCTCACTCTGCACATGTTTCTGGTTTTCAATGACAAACTTGTTATACCAAAGACTTTGGTAAAAACCTTTATTGTCAGCTTTGTTGCTGGTATTTGATGCAGCGATTTGCGAGGTAGTCTCCCACGTTCCCATCTCAGCAGTGCCCTTGCTGCTGAACATCGGAATAGCGTTCTGGTTTCTCAGAGAAGAAATGAGAGGAAGGAAGAAGCCAGAAAGAATGCTTGGGAAATGCAGTGTGCATCGTTGGTTCCAGCAGCAGAAAGCCCGTATGAAGTCATAATGATTGCATCAACAAGTGAACATCCAGGTGGAGAAAAAATTCCACCAAGCTTGTATTCTGCCAAAGTAATTTGGCAGAAAATACCCCCCCTTGCGTTCCAGCCTGTATCAGAGGGGCTGGGGGCGGCTAGGCTTAGATTCTGAGTGATGCCCAATTCAGTGGTAAAAGTCCGGTCGCGTTCAACATGTGTATTGAACTATCACGATTACGGATGCACTAATAACACCATACACAATGCAATTTAGCGGCGTTCCATGAACTAGCACTGCCGCACTTACGGAGTTGCGTCGCGTTCACTATGAACTCTCACGGCTAGATTGGTAAAAAGTGTAGTTTATTGACGCAACAGATGCACGAGTTCTTTTGGATTGCCGGCGATAGTTACTGTCTGCAAAGCACGTGCAAATACTAAAGATGTTAGTAATACAGCCTGGCTACAAATGCACTGAGTTATAAACCAACTCTATAGAGTTTCCCTGGGTAGCACTTGGTATAACCAAGCTAATAACCAGCTTTTCTTCAAAACGCGAATATGACTTAATTTCTAAGTCACCTCCAGTAATTATCCCACAGAAGCCTTTCAACCACAAAGTCCGGGAGACTTGGAAGGGTGTCCCACTCTAAATATCAGTTTGTTCTTCCACGCTTCCTGGGAAGTTTTACCGGTCGCTGTCAGAGATGAGGCCTTTGGTTTGAGAATAGCGTGGCCATTCGTATGCCACTTTACGGTCTCTTTGGGGGAAGTGCCTTAAGCGATTCTCAGCATTAAAGCAAGCGTGCACACCCTGTCTTTCCCCCGTCCCCCTGCACAGACATGACCACGCACCGGCACGTACACCCCGTTGTAAAATCGTTTGAGACATGACTGCGTATGCCTTCCTAACAAGAACTGTGAAAGGTAACTGCTGATGATAAAAGCATAAATGGATTTTGGAGAGACAACGTTAGGACACTCTTTCAAATGCCGCCATTTGGTGGGGATCAAGAGTGTGAATCCGCGAAGACAGGACAAGCACCTCCTCAGCACACAAGCGAACTGGAGAGGGAGGGCTCCTGGCCCAACCGCCTGCCCAAAGCAGGGTCAGCCCTGGGGTCAGACCAGGTGCTCAGGGCTTTGGCCCGCTGGGGCTTGAAACCCCCCAAGCACAGCGACGTCGTCTCTGGGCAACCAGCCCTACTGCCAGACTGTCCTCATGGGGGAATGGTGGCCCCCGTCTCCAGCGTCAGCTCCCGAGTTTTAGCTGATGCTGCGCAGAGGCGCACCGCCCATTGTGACATCACCATGTCGTGGAGGTGACATCACCTGGTGCTGCATAGTGACCTCACATCCCCCGCTGCCTATATAGGGGCGCCGGCAGAGCCGGGGCCAGCCTGGCTCGTGCCTGCACTCCTGCCGAGCGCGCCTGCGAGGTCTGGAGGGCCGAGCGAGGCTTCTGCTGGTGCTGGGTGGTGCTCTGGGGGCTGCCGTCGGCCGCTCTCGGTGCCCGTCCCAGAGCCACCCCCTGTGTTTCCCCGGCCCTGCCTGCTACCGGCAGCCGGGCACCGCGGGACGTGCTTGCAGTAGCAGAGGTGAGCTGGGGGGGAAACGTCCCCCCGGGGTGGCCGTGGGGCGGGCGGTGGGGCTGGGGGAGCCGGGAGGGTGTCTTTCTCGAGGGGCCTGGGCATTCCTTCCTCCCTCCCCTTCCGGGACACAGCGAGTGACCGTGGCCTCTCTCCTTTTCGCAGCACACAACACCCTTTGGCAGTGCCGGTGCCTGCGAGGAGCAGCTCTTCATCCCCAGCTCTTCCTCAACCCAACGCGGAGCACAAAGATGGCCACGGAAACAGAGTGGACCTGCCCCATCTGCCACGACGCTCGAGATGATGTAGCTTATGTGATTCCGTGTCTCCACCAGTTCTGCCTGGGCTGCATCCTGCGGTGGGCAAAAGTGGGACCAAATTGCCCACTCTGCAGACGACAAATGGAAAAGGTCAAATTTTCTGTGCGGGCAGAAGACGATTACCTAGAGCATGTCATCACAGCGCCCGCACAGCCGTCAGCCTCCAGCAGCCAGGCAGGCCCATCTCCCAGCCGCGTGGCCAACAACAACCGCCATCACGCTGCAGCGTCCCCTCCGCCCTCTCTACAGGAAAATCCATTTCGGCACCAGCAGGAATTTGCATGGAGACGGGGTAGGGCTACCACGGGTGGCCTCCTGCCCGAGGTCTGGGCAGCAGTTTTCCGTCAATACCGGCATCTCTTCGACTCCGTGCTGCCCCAGCTGAGCCAGGAGGTCGAAGAAATATATGAGGAGCTGTGGTGGCTGGCAGCAAGAGCAGAAGACCGCATCCTGCAGGCCCTCTGCCTCTACGGGCTGAACCAGCAAGCCATGGTGCGGTGGCTGCAGCCTGCCCTGGGGGCACCGATAGCACCGCTGGTCCATGGCCTCCTCCATGTCACTGTGCGTTGGTTCCGTGAGGAGGTCTGGAGGCTGCTGCACTCCTACACCGCCAGAGGGGTGGGCAACAGCCACGCAGCCGGCGCCGACAGTGCCAGCTCCCGCAGCACCAGCTCCGGCCGCTCACGCCGCTCCAGCAGCCCAAGCCCCACCACCTCCCGCAGGGGGACACCTGCCCCCCACCAGCACTCCTCCAGCAGCTCCAGCTCTGGGGAGCACCCACCCAGCACGCCGCAGGCCGCCCTGCCCGGGGGTCCCGGCCGCCCCCCACCTGCGCCCCTGCCTGCAGAGCAGCAGCAGCCCCGGGAGCAGCCGGGGCAGGCGGCGGTGGCCGGTCCCTCTGCCCAGGGCAGCGGCCACAGCGCCTCCGCTGCCGGCCGGGACAGGGACCGCCCGCCCGGGGCGCGCCGCCGCCCCCCGAAGAGGAGGGCCCCCGGCCCCGAGGACCCTCCCCATCCCGGCAAGCGTCCGCCCCGCCGGCAGCACTAGCAGGGCTCTGCCTTGCGTGCAATAAATTGCTGTTTCCCTGACACGGTCTCCGGGTGCTGCTTTCCGCCCCCTCTCCTGGTGCCGGTCCCACCCCCCGCGCCCCCCGCGGGGGCACCGGGCTGCTGGGGGGCACGGCCGTGGGCCCCCGCAGAGAATTCCCGGCCAGCACAGCTGCTTCTCGCTGTCCCGCACATCCCGGCGGCCCCCGAGGCGCTGTGCCGCGCTGCAGAATGGGTCTCCTCTAGGAAATTCGGGCGGGTGCGGGGACGTGATCTTTCTCTCAGGAGAGAGGGGCAATTTCAGCGCCCGCTTTAGCTCGGCGAACCCCGGCTGGAGAAGTTGGGCGGTGCGGTCCGCAGTCTTCATCTTGGCACAAGCCTCATCAATGGAGGCAGGCGAGTTGTGGATGTGTGGAGTCTCCATGCAGCATTTCCACAGTCTCCCTTCCCTTTTTGAAGCATCATCTGTAAACCACACGTGGGTGGGGTTTATGTGCAGATGGGGTTCATGCGGGGGGGCCTCCTTAACACTAGAGGGAGGGGGCTCCTCACCCAGGGTGTTAGGGTTTTCCTGTATTTGGAGCATCTCTGGAGCTCCTTCCTCTACCTGGTAAATGTGAGAGTAGTGTTCTAACTGGGCATACCATTTTCTAACAGCTTCCCATTGTGCGACCCCTGGGGGAGGATGGGTCCCCTTGAAAGAACTGACTGTTTCAGCACAATGTTTTCTGCTTGCTGGGGAGCGCAGCTTACTAAAAAGAGACCCTTTTCCCAGGTGGAGTACCGTTTTTTCTGCATCCTTAAAACTTTGTGCATAGAGACCTATGGGGCGAGTGGGACCTTCCGGCCCACGTTGCCACATACGTATGGATGCCCCATGTGCAGCGAATCCCCACTCAATTTGGAGCGGATCTGTTGGGTGGATAGGGCCCAGGGTTTGGTATGTCCCTGCTTCAAAGGTCAATAGCTTCAAGGCTTTGTCGTGAGCGGGGGTCCCGTCCCAAAGAGGCCTTTTCCGGGTTAGGTCGTATAGCGGACAGGCTATAATGGAGAAGTCCGGCACATGCTTTCTCCAGAATACCAGCAGGCCTCAAGCACGCTGCAAGTCCTTATTCTCCAGGATTTTCACCTGCTGCAAGGTAGCTAAAGCTTCGGAGGGAATGCGTATCGTCCCTCCTTTCCGCCATATCCCTAGGAATCTTGCTTGCAGAGAAGGGAATTGTATCTTTTCAGTTGGGATTTGGAGGCCGGGGTTCTCCAGATGAGCGATAATACTAGCCCGAGTTTTTCCTACAGTCGCGGCATCTGACCCACCCATCAGCGCATCGTTTATATACTGAGACACCTTGACTCCTTCTTCTGGCGTAATTTCGGTCAGAGCCTGGGCTAGGGCATGATGTGCCAAGGCAGGTGAGTGCCGGTACCCTCGCGGTACTTGGGTGAAAGTGTACTGGATGCCTTCCCACGTGATGCCAAATCTTGAAGTCTTGATCATTCTTCTGTAAAGATGCCATAAAGAACGTGTCCTCGACGTCAATAGTAGCTAAGATTGGATGGGACTGTTCTTGGATGGAGGAAATACTTCAGCTACCTTCAGCACAGCTGCTGTTAAAGGACTGGTATTTGCATTTAGATGCCTATAGTCAATGGTTAGTCACCACTTCCCATTTGGCTTCCGTACAGGCCATGCCGAGGAATTGGACGGGCAGTGGGTCTGGACGATCACCCCCTGTTCTTGGAATTCTTTTATCACTGGGGTGATCCCCTCCTTTGCTCCCAAGGGCAAAGGATAAGGTCTTACATCTAAAATTTTAGATGGGGGGAGCGATGGCGCAGTTCGCAAAAGCCTGATCAGAGTGGCCGGGGAGCCGAATTTGCATTCTCTTCCTTTGGAGTCTACCCAGGCTTTGCCCTTCAACAAGTCTAATGCCATGATGTTGATAGGAAGGACGCCCAGTATCATCGTGGTTGCAGTGGGAGTAGTATCCCCTGGTATGCAACACTGCACTCAGGCCGGGGGTTGGGGTTTGGAGTTTCCAGATAACATCGGTAACCCAAACACGCTTTTTATCGGGCACTCCGATTTTTTACTCCACTCCGGCTTGCCGTGTCGGTATTTAGTGCTGCCATCTGGGCTCCTGTGTCTACGAGGAAAGTGACTGGAGTTTTGAAAAGGCCAAGGGGAAAAGTCACTAAAAGGTCCCCCTGGGTGTTTTCAATGAGCCTTCTGAGACAAACCCACCTGCCATCCCCCGGCTCGCTTACTGGGGATGGCAGAAGGAGTTTCCCAGTTTTGGAGGGCTACGGACTTCTTCCACCAGTGTCGTAGGATGGCGGCCTTTTGGGGCGTTGGGACTGGGGGACCACCTTCTTTCCTTGGGATATTTTTATTTGTGGGTTTCCAGATTTTTACTCGCAATAGTAAATTTGGAAGAGGGAAACTGTCCATTAACTCCCGAGGGACACGTTTATTTAACCCTGCTTTCCATAGCTGATTTCTTGGTCTCCCACCTCCCTCACTTTTGCCCAGCGGATAGCATGTCCTACCGTCGACTTTGGTTTCTGCGGGCCACTGCAGAAGCTTTCGTGTCTTTACCAATAAACCCCACTCGTCAGCCGTAATTCAATAGCTCCTGGGCAACTTCTGCCCATGCAAAGGCGGCCCCTCCGCCAGTCCTGAAGTTGTATCACATACATCTTTAGTGAGTTGGGAAGCCCTCTAATCAGGGGAGTCATACTCTCTGGGTTAGAAATTAGTAATATAGGGGAGGGTTGGCAAGTAACAAGGGATCTGTCCTGCATTAGTTGGAGACAAGCCGCCTTTTGTATACTTTCTGTAAGCTGGCTTAGCCCAGGAGTAGGAATAGTGATCGATCTCCTCTTTCAGTGAGGTCTAATCCTCCCGCCCAATATGCTGCCTGCTGAGTCAGGGACCGGGGTTGCCTTGGATCACCTACAGTCAGGAATACCCCTGGACCCCAATATCCGTGAGCTTCTTCCTCTGACAGCTTTGTTCTATCTCCCCCAGTCAGAGAAGCTCCCCAAACATACTCTGTTCTGGTTTCCCTCGCTTGCCAACTGTGATTTTCTTGCAATTTTGCTAGTTCCCTCGCATTATAGGGTATCTGTTTGGTGGTAACGTTAGGCTCAGCATCATCTCCGTTGTTCCCATACTGAACTTCTGTCTTAAGGAGAGGTCGTAACTTCCGATTAGATGGGGATTCTGCCTTAGCCACCCCTCATTCCTTCCAGGGGTAGCGGGGATCAATTTCTTGACAGAGGAGGTCAGCTTCTTTGGTAAGGCTAGAGAAACCAGCTCACTATCTATGTAAATGATTTTCATATTCTACTCGTCATACCCTCAAGTCCCTTTCCCCAGTATAAGCTTCCTGCAGCCCTTGGAGGTTTTCCACTACCCTCTTCCCTGCTTTCACTGTTTCCTCAGCCTGTTGCCGTCTAGCTCGTTCTACCTCTAATTCTACCTGCAGTGTTTTAACTAATTCTTGCAGAGATTGACAGGCTTCACATTCTGTTTGCTTAATAGTATGCTTCTCTTTCTGGTTGGCTATCAGAGCGGCCCCCAGGATGCCACAGGCTATCACCTTGCCCCTACCGGCGTTAAAGCGGTTTTCTTTTGACAAAATTTTTATCTGCTGTGCTACAAGGGTCAGAGATTGCCAGTTTGTCTCCAAGTGTGTCCTGGTGGAATGGGGCATGCTTTAAGTCCTTTGAACAAAGCTAACAGCAGGGAGCAGTCAAGATCAGGCTTGATCTTCTGCTGTGGGGCTGGGGGAGCCGGGAGGGTGTCCTTCTTGAGGGGCCTGGGCATTCCTTCCTCCCTTCCCCTCCATGACACAGCGAGTGACCGTGCCCTCTCTCCTTTTCGCAGTGCACAACACCCTTTGGTAGTGCCGGTGCCAGCGAGGAGGAGCAGCTCCTCATCCTCAGGTCTTCCTGAAACCAATGCACAGCACAAAGATGGCCCAGCAGACAGGGTTGGTCTGCCCAATCTGCCATGCTGCTCGAGATGATACAGCTTACGTGATTCCATGTCTCCACCAGTTCTGCCTGGGCTGCATCCTGCGGTGGGCAAAAGAGGCAGCAAATTGCCCACTCTGCAGACGACAGATGGAAAAGGTCAAATTTTCTGTGCGGGCAGAAGACGATTACCTAGAGCATGTCATCACAGCGCCCGCACAGCCATCAGCCTCCAGCAGCCAGGCAGGCAGATCTCCCGATGGCCAACATGCATGGCCATCAGCAGGCCCCATCGCCCCACGGCGTCCCCTCTGTGCTCACGATAGGAAACTCCGTTGCTGGAAGAGCTGGAGGTTGCGCGGACAGAGGCTAGGGCTACCACGGGTGGCCTCCTGCCCGAGGTCTGGGCGGCACTTTTCCATCAAAACCGGCATCTCCCTAATGAGGAGGGCTCCCGGCCCCCAGGACTCTCCCCAGCCCAGAGGCAGAGGGACCAGCCCGGAGCCGGCAGCTCTGGCGGGAGGCGCTGAGGAGGCGCGGGCGTTGCCAGACACTGGCGACACCACCGCATCCCACACCCTCGGCTCCAGCAGGGTGCCCTGGGGAGCGCGAGCGAGCGGGAGCGCGGCCGGCAGCATGGGCGAAGCGGTCGCGGCACTGCGGTTGGCGCCGCGCTGGCGCCTCTTCGAAGGAGCGGAGCGTTTCAGCGGTCGAGCACCGACCTGTGACCGCCTGCACGGGTCAGGGGCCCGCGCGGCACAATGGCGGGCACTTGCCTGAGAGCACAGGCCGCAGCTCGGGCACGGGGCTCTGCACCATCCAGCCCAGCGGCGGCCGATGCCTCCGCCCAGAGGGAGCTGGCGTCGGTGCAGAGCTCCGGCCGCAGGAGGTGCCTGCACCTTTCTGCCCGGGCAGGGGTAGACGGCGCGGCTGCCGGCAGAAGGTGTGCCCGGGGTGAGGAATTCCAGCGGCGGGTGGCTGAGCTGCCGGCGGCGGTGAGGAGGCTGCGTAGCCTCTGGGAGGCTGAGAAGGGGATAGCTAGCTGGTTCCAGGCGCAGCCTGCAGCGGAGCCACAACCCGCAGCCGCGCAGCCAGGACCTCCCGAGACTACCCGGTATGCTCCATGTGTAACAGCCAGTGCAGCTCAGAAAAGGCCATGGGTGACAGCTGCAGGCAGCTCTCCTGTCAGAGGTACGCAGGCACCCGCTTGTTAGGAAAGCTGAAGCCCAGACGGAGGTAAATCTGGCCAGGGGTGTCCGGGGCAGCAAGAAAGCCTTCTCTAGGTAGAGAAGGCTGAGATGCTCAACGACTTTCTTAATTCAGTCTTTGCTGGGAAGGGCTCTGATCACACCACCCAAGTTGCAGAAGGCAAAGGCAGGGACTGGGAGGATGAGGTACAGCGCACTGTAGGAGAAGACCAGGCTGGAGAGCAGCTGAGGAACCTGATGGTGCACAAGTCCATGGGACCCGACGAGATTCATCTGTGGGTCCTAAGGGAACTGGTGGATGAAGTTGCTAAGCCACTATCCGTCATAGTTGAGACGTCACAGCAGCCTGGTGAAGTGACCCCTGACTGGGAAAGGGCAAACATAATGCCCATTTTTAAACAGGGTGAAAAAGAAGACCCAGGGAACTACAGGCCAGTCGGTCTCACCTCTGTGCCCGGCAAGATCATGCAGCAGATCCTCCTGGAAACTCTGCTAAGGCACTGTTATGTTTTGAGAAACCCATCACAATTTGTTGTCGTTTAGACAATCGTTCTATCACCCGATGCCCCCTGCCCATCTGGGAAAGGGAATTGGGAAAACCAAGGAAACCTGGGAGTTGAAGTATAAACAGATTATTTAATAGAGTAAGATTAGATAATTAACATTACTAGCACTAAAGAACCAATATTGATCCCCATACCAATACAGAATATGCAAAGATGACACTCAGCCAATTCTGTCAGGAGGAAGCTGTGCGCTCCCAGCAGTGGACAGCAAATGTCAGACACTGTGAGCGCTACGGGTTCGGGAGGAAAGGAAGGAGTCCGGCACCAGGGCACGAAGTTCTCAGGATGGCAAGCATCAAGGGTGGGAGCGAACTTTGCAGCAAACTTTCTAATTTATAGTGAATGTGACGTTCATGGTATGAAATAATCCTGTTGGCCAGCTTGGGTCAAGTGCTCCTTATCCCTGCACCTAGCAAGCGTGAAAACAGTGGGACCTTGAAACCTACACACCGTAGCTGGCTACAAAGTAAGTATTTTCACAAATTCAGACACTAGAGGCTTCTAAAAGTGCAGTCGTCCCAAGCATTAGAAGAGAAAGTAGTCCTGTGTCGCTCAAACCAGGCCAGGCACATGGGAAACAAGGAGGTGGTTGGTAGCAGTCAGCAAGGCTTCACTAAGAGTGAGTCATGCCTGACAAATTTGGTGGTCTTCTACGATGGCGTTACAGCGTTAGTAGATAAGGGGAGAGCAACAGACATCATCTCCCTGGACTTGTGCAAAGCATATGACACCGGTCCCCACGACATCCTGATCTCTAAACTGGGGAGACATGGATTTGACCGATGGACCACTCGGTGGGTAAGGAACTGGCTGGATGGTCGCACTCAAAAGAGTTGTGGTCAACAGCTTCATGTTCAAGTGGCGAGCAGTGGTGAGTGGTGTTCCTCAGGGGTCGGTACTGGGACCGGTACTATTTAACATCTTTGTTGGTGACATGGACAGCGGGATCGAATGCAGCCTCAGCAAGTTTGCCGACGACACCAGGCTGTGTGGAGTGGTTGACACGCTGCAGGGAAGGGATGCACCCAGAGGGCCCTGGACAGGCTGGAGAGGTGGGCCTGTGCAAACCTCATGAAGTTGAGCCAGGCCAAGTGCAGGGTCCTGCACGTGGGCTGGCACAATCCCAAGCACAACTACAGGCTGAGTGGAGGATGGATTGAGGACAGCCCTGAGGAGAAGGACTTGGGGGTATACCAGCTCAACATGAGCTGGTAATGTGCGCTCACAGCCCAGAAGGCCAACCGTGTCCTGGGCTGTATCAAAAGAAGTGTGGCCAGCAGGTCGAGGGAGGTGATTCTGCCCCTGTACTCTGCTCTTGTGAGACCCCACCTGAAATATTGCATCCAGCTCTGGAGCCCGCAACATAAGAAGGACATGGACCTGTTGGGGTGGATCCGGAGGAGGGCCACGAAGATGATCAGAGGGCTGGAGCACAGGCTGAGAGAGTTGAGAGAGTTCAGCCTGGAGAAGAGAAGAGATCTTAAAGCAACTTTCCAGTATCTGAAGGGCACCTAGAAGAAAGCCAGAGAGGGACTTTTTGCAAGGGGATGCAGTGATAGGACGAGGTGTAATGGTTTCAGACTGGAAGAGGGGAGATTTACAATAGATAGTAGGAAGTGATTTTTCACTATGAGGGTGGTGACACAGTGGAACAGGTTGCCCAGAGAAGTTGTGGAAGCTCCATCCCTGGAGGTGTTTAAGGCCAGGCTGGATGGGGCTTTGAGCAATCCGATGTAGTGGGAGGTGTCCTTGCCCGTGGCAGGGGGGTTGGAACGACATGATCTTTAAGGTCCCTTCCAACCTAAACCATTCCATGATTGTATGACATTTCACTTACAGGGCACCATATCATGCACATATCTCTGTTGCAAAGGGTGAGTGTCTTCCTCTTCTATAAAATGTTGAGAAATACAAAATGGAACTGAGCTACCTGAGAATTCTGCCTGTCTCACTTGAAAAGTCGGTCAGACTCCAGGGAAATGTTAAAGTCTACAGAGTAGGGTTATCACGGTCTTTAGATGATTAGGAGACAGAAATTCGTAGCTTTTCCCACTAGGCCTTCAAGGCATGAAGTAAGGAAGGTTCACATTTTTGTCTGGCACGCTTTAGAAACTGCAGGATGGCTTCCTGATGAGCAGTGATTTTATCTTGTGTAACTAGAGGAGCTTTAAGCTTCTTGCCAGAAGGACCCATGTACTTCCAGCGAGCATTACCACAGCTCAAGAATCCAGTTGCCCAAAGTGTGTATTTGTTGCAAATCAAAACTTCAGGGAAGAATGAGAACAGCCAACCTTCATGAGTGGAGCAGGAATAACACTGTCGTTAAAGTAATGCAATGTTAGACACTGTGACATTTGGGATGGCTTTTTTTTCCCAAAATCCCCAAAGAATTTACCCACTTCTACCAAAAGAAAAGTGTAACAATTCTCTGTATCGTCCTCAGAGCTTCATTTCTCTTCCTCAGGAGAATTACAAGTTGGCTCTTAGTTGTTGCCTGCAACACACGCGTGTTGTTGTTTTTAACAAATTACTGTTTAATTTATGCTTTGTTTTTAGAATACTCCTCTATCCCGCTCTCTCATTTGTTTTACAGGCAAAACAATGGGGCAGGGAGGCGGCATTTGTACTCTGTAGGTGTTGCGTGAAAGGGCAGAACAGTTTGACAGAAAACAAACCCCCTTGCGTTCTAACACTCCTCACCGAGGTGGGAGGCTAGGTGCGGCTAGGCTTGAATTCTGAGTGATGCCCAATCCACCACTATCAGTCCAGTCGCGTGTAATATATATATGAAACTATCACGATTCTGGATACACTCATAGTGGACTGCACCCTCAGTCCAGTCGTGCTCATGAACTACCACGGCCACTTTTGTGGTCGCGTTCAATGAGAAACCAAAACGACCAGCTACTTAAGCAGCGCAGTTTATTTTAGCAACAGATACATAGGTTCTTATGGATTGCCGGTGATAAATACACTGTCTGCAAAGCACGTGCAAATAAAAGTGTTGTTAGTTATACAAAACGCGCGACAAAGTTACATACAGTACAGCCTGGCTATAAACATAGGAAAAAGACTCTCTAGAGAGATTTCTAAGTTTTGAGGAAACACTTGGTATAGTTTAAGTCTTACCCAAAGGCATCCCTATGGGGGGGAAGAAAGGCTCAGCCCGTCGGCTGGTCCCGGAAGTCAAAGGCAGTTTTGATGGAGTCCTCCTCAACTTGTTCACGATGGTGTCTTCCCTAACATCCCCCCTTTTTTGGGCTATTTTTATACTATTTTTTACCTTCAAGGTGGAGTTTGAGTGACTTTAGTCATAAATACTTTTATTATGATTGGTGTAAAATTCTCTCGCTTCGCATTTAAAGGTATAGTTTATCAAAAATTCAGGGCGCAGACTCAAGGAGGAGTGGTCGCACCTTGGAGGCGGGTAGCCTTTGGGATGGAGGTGTGTTTAGGTATTATAATGACATTATAATGAGCAAAGTTCACACAAAGGACGGCATTTTGTCAAAATTTGACAAACTGTTGGCTCAGGGTAGCAAGTGAGCAGCTTATCAGTTCCATAGGACCATCTCGTTCCCATATCTGCTGATTATCACAGGGTTTGGCCGTGGAATCTCCACCCCACTCCATCCCCGTGTTGCTCGGCGAGCAATATTGCGCAGGGAATCACAGATGTAGTGGATTCTTCGCATACCAGCTGCAGCTGTATTCTACCTTAGGAGACTCTTTGATTTTAAGCCTTTTTCCTTAATGTGTTAACAATGCTGTATTTTCTGTTATTTTAGTAATTATTCCACATAATCCACCCCGTGACTATAGTCACTCAAGCTCCACGATGCTCAAAGCTGATTGGGAATATCACATATGCTTTTGTGGTGAGGGTTATCAAGTACAAATACATCTTGCGGAGTGGTCAAGCGAGTTAAGCTTTTTACCATAATCCAAAGTCTAACATACAGCGTGATTGTCAATATAAAACACAAGATAGTGAGGGTTAGTAAGACAATAACAGGA